>CM076573.1:734228324-734354541 GCA_034641835.2 Pinus albicaulis | reverse complement strand
CTGTTGAGAATGCAGCAAGATGATGGAGCTTAGTGAAATGAAGTCGCCTTCACTAAGTGGGCCCGCAGGCAAATTCTGGCGCAAAGTCTATTTTTAGACTATGTCTATTTTTAGACATACGGAGCATAATTTGGGAATTCTACTTGGAGATTCTTTATGGATGCGACATGTTGGTAAAAATAGATGAGACCCTATTTTTTAGGACCCAGGCTATTTTTAGACTGATCTCCTAAAAATATGGAAGTCAAATATTATTTACCCTTAATAATATTTTGACTATAAACAGCAGTTTACTCTCTTGGCGCACTTCGGTTTGAGTCATGGAGGTGGCTCATGCAACTGACACAAGGAATCACGTGGTTCCTAGGGTTTGATGGCATCTTGCATGGTTGGCTTCAGTTAGACTTCAGTGGCAGGAGTTTTGGAGGAGTTAACGGGACAGATAGTGGAGTTGTGTTCTGTTTGTTTTAGTTGAACTAGTTGAGATTAGTTAAACTAACTAATCAACTAGATATGAGTGGAATAAATTAAATAATATTTAATTTACTAAATATTAACTCATTAGTCAACTCAAGAACACTTCAGTTCACTACAGTGCATGATCAGTTCAGTGGAGACCAGTGAAAGAGATAGATGAAAGGGTAGAGTTAGCTATCAGTTGTAACTATACTGTTGCTATTTGCAACACATAGATAGGTGGGGTAAGCTATGAGTATTGCAAAGTTTAGGCTGGTGGTTTATCTATATAAAGAGGCCATCCCATAGCTTTGAAATACGCAATCAAGGTTGGCTATCAAGTGGCTAAGGATTGGGGCAAGTGATTTGCTAGATCTAGCTTGATAGTGTGTAGCATGGGAGGTAGTGCATGAGAGCTTGTGAAGAGTTTTTGTACTATGATTGTTACATGATTTCTCCATTATAATATACACAATAGCTGCGGGGTTTTCAGCTATAGGCTTTCCCCATACATACCGAGTTAATGTGTGATTGATTTGATGTGAGATTGCTTCTGTTATTTCCGCATGTGACAATTAATTGTAGAAGAAGGTTATGTGTTATGTATGCAATTCGAAATTGATATATGACCAGGTTAATCTTCAGTGAATCAGTGATTTATTCAGCTAATTTCTATGTTATGGGAAAGCGAAGTTATTGTCAAGGAAGTCTATTTTGGTGGCTTGTAACTTAACTTTCTCGACAGCAATGTTGATGTAGGCCAGGTAACTGAACCCTCAATACTTCTTGTAGTGAATATACGGCAAGCCTGCAGTCAAATCATTTTAAAAATAATTTGTTTTCAAGTATAGATCGGAAGCGATAGAGCTTTGAGTTTGGAATTCGAATTTTGCAGAAGGTTGTTCTTCTTGGTGCCGGTGTTGAAAGATGTCTTCTTTCAATGGTTTGCGACTCGAATATGCTCTTGAAGGCAGTTCGAACTATGTTGCATGGAAGGATCGCATGGAAGCAGTGTTAGAAGATAATGGTCTGAAGGAGTTCGTGGATGCGGATGTCCCAAAGCCCACTGATGCAGCTTTGGTCGATGCATGGAAAAAGAAGATCGCGAAATGTCGAAGGATCCTGTTGGAGGGCGTCAAGGATCATATTGTATCCAGCCTGCATGGAAAGGCTACTCCATATTTAATGTGGAAAGCTTTGACGGATCTATTCCAGAGTAAGAGCGACCAAAGGAAGCTGGCGCTCAAAGATAAGCTCAGGAACATCAAAATGGAGAAGGGCGACAGTATCGCTAAATACCTCACGAAGTTCACTCAATGCAGAGATGAACTGGGAAGTGTGGGGGTGGTTGTCAAAGTTTCACTGATTGCATGCTTAGTTTCAAGTATGCTGGGATCGGTGTGGTTCTTGGACAGCGGTGCGTCATTTCATATGACGGGAGATCGGGAGTTGTTTTCAGATCTGGAGGACAAAGATTTGGGTATGCACATCGAGATGGGCGATGACGGTAGATACAGTGCGACTGGTATCGGTACCGTATCCTTTCAGAGGGAGTCTGGTAAACCCTTTGTCTTAAAGGATGTCATGCATGTACCTGGATTGAAGAAGAACCTGATTTCAGTAGCGATGTTGGAGGATAAGGGGTATGATGTGGTCTTCGGCGAAGGAAAAGCCTTCCTGCGCAGTAAGACTACTGGAGAGACCCGGAAGATAGGGGTTCGAACTCAGAACCTTTATCAGTTGCAGGTAGATGACTGCGCAGCTATGGCATGCAAGGCTGGAGATGTGGTGAGCCGGGATGATGAGGGCGAACTATGGCACGGGAGATTGGGCCATCTTCACCATGGAGCTTTGAAGATTCTGCAGCAGATTTCTACTGGACTTCCTAAGGGCACCCTTGCGCAGTCAGATCAGTGCAAGGGGTGTACTTTAGGGAAATATGTGAAAGCCACCTTTCACGAGAAGGATAGTCGCGCCACGACGATCCTTGAGAGAGTTCACACAGACGTGTGTGGTCCTTTCTCAATAGCTTCGACAGCAAAGCACAAGTACTATGTGATCTTTGTTGATGATTTCTCTCGAAAGTGCTGGATCTTCTTGGTAGAAGGAGTCGGGAAGAAGGTGGTGCTCTAAGGAGTGATAACGGTGGTGAGGTTGGCAGAACGGGGTGGCTCAGCGGAAGAACAGAACGATCGTGGGTGCTGCACGGGGGATGTTGCATGATCAGGGCCTACCCCTTCACTTGTGGGCTGAGGCATGCAATACAGCAGTGTATGTGCAGAACCGTTGTCCTCACAAGGTTCTTGGCATGGGTACACCAGAGGAGGCTTATTCTGGCAAGAGGCCTGATATTTCCCATTTGCGGATTTTCGGATCTCCTGTCTACATGCATGTGACGAAGGATGCAAGGAGGAAGCTGGATCCAACTGCTGAAGTTGGAATATTTGTGGGGTACACTGATACACCTCACAACTATCGGGTGTATGTGCCAGACAGTCGCAAGACTGTTGTGCGACGGGATATAAAATTTCAGGAGGAGAAAGCCATGCGGTGTTCGCTTGAGAGGGAGCTACACTTGCATGCAGATGAGGAGCTGTTAGTTCCTAAGGAGGAGCTTCCGGATGTGGATCAGCCACAAGAGGAGGTTCGGGAGGTGGAAGAAACCACCCAGGCAGCGCCAACCATCAGAGGGCGCATGCGCACTACAGAAGCTGAGCGACTGGCTCGGGATGCAGAGAAGGTTGTAGGACCACCTACGGCACAGCGCAGACAGAGACAGTCACCGGATCGGTACACTGGATACATGGCTCTTATGAGTCAATGTGTTGTGACAGAGCCATCCTCTTTTGAGGAAGCTGTGGAGGAACCCGCATGGGTTGATGCCATGATCGAAGAATATGATTCGATCATCGGGAACAGTGCATGGGAGATTGTCCCAAGACCGGTTGGGAAATCAGTTGTAGGTTCGCGATGGATCTACAAGGTGAAGCAGGCGGCTGACGGGAGTGTGGAGAAGTACAAGGCGAGATTTGTCGCCCGTGGCTTCTCACGGATCGAGGGGATTGACTATGAGGAGACTTTTGCACCTGTCGCAAGGTACTCTTCCATACGGACGATCCTTGCTCTCTCAGCGCAGATGGGGTGGCACATTCATCGGATGGATGTGAAGACTGCGTTCCTCAATGGAGTTATTGAGGAGGAGGTGTACATAGAGCAGCCTGAAGGTTTTGAGATCTTCAGCAGTGAGTCGCATGTGTGCCGACTCAAGAGAGCACTGTACGGGCTGAAGCAAGCACCTCGTGCTTGGTACACTCGGATAGACGGCTACTTCACCGGGCTTGGATTCTCCAAGAGTGAGGCGGATCCAAACCTGTACCAGATTGTGGTGGAGGGGAAGCTGTTGATCATCGTACTGTATGTAGATGATCTGATTTTGACTGGCGACGAGCAGTTGATACTTTCATGCAAGGATGATCTTGCACGAGATTTTGAGATGAAGGACCTGGGCATCCTTCATTATTTCCTGGGATTGGAGATTTGGCAGCGCAGTGGAGGACTGTTTGTTTCTCAGGGCAAGTATGCCCAGGAGATTCTGGAGAGGTTCAACATGCAAGGCTGCAAGCCTGTTGACACTCCTCTTCCTGGTGGATGGAGGAAGGGAGATGCTACTTCGGAGGAGGTAGTGGATGCCACTGTCTATCGGCAGTTGGTGGGGTCGTTGATGTATCTGGTCAATACTCGACCCGATATATGCTATGCAGTTAACCAGCTTTCGCAAGCTATGGTTAAGCCTACCAAGCTCTTTTGGAAGGCGGGCAAACATGTATTGCGCTATATCAGAGGCACATCGGGATATGGTCTATGGTACAGACAGGAGGATGGAGTGAAGCTTTCTGGCTTCACTGATGCAGATTGGGCAGGGAGCCCAACAGACCGGAAGAGCACTTCTGGAGGAGTTTTCAGCATTGGGTCGACATCAATTTCCTGGTACAGTAGGAAGCAGAGATCCGTGGCACTCAGTTCAGCAGAGGCCGAGTACATGGCAGCAAGCTTGGCTGCATGCGAGGCTATTTGGATGAGGAAGATCCTCGTTGGATTGTTCGGGTTGCATTTGGAGCCTACAGTGATTTACTGTGATAACCAGAGTTGCATTAAACTCTCGGCTAATCAAGTATTTCCTGATAGATCCAAACACATCGACATCAGGTACCATCATATCAGAGATTGTGTTCAGCGGAGAATCATGATGCTTTCATATGTTCCCACGGAGGATCAGGATCTGAGCATCATTGAGCGCTCACCGGGAACAGATTCGAAGATTCACGAGAGCGGGATAGGGGTTACGGATAATCCATATCTTCTTTGAGAGGGAATGTTGAGAATGCAGCAAGATGATGGAGCTTAGTGAAATGAGTCGCCTTCACTAAGTGGGCCCATGGCAAATTCACAGCGCAAGTCTATTTTTAGACTATGTCTATTTTTAGACATACGGAGCATAATTTAGAATTCTGCTTGGAAATTCTTTATGGATGCGACATGTTGGTAAAAATAGATGAGACCCTATTTTTAGGACCCGGACATTTTAGGCGATCTCTAAAAATATGGAAGTCAAATATTATTTACCCTTAATAATATTTAGACTATAAACAACAGTTTACTCTCTTGGAGCACTTCAGTTCGAGCTACAGAAGTGGCTCATGCATCTGACACAGGAATCACGTGGTTCCCAAGGGTTTGATGGCATCATGCATGGTTGACTTCAGTTGGACTTCAGTGGCAGAAGTTTGGAGGAGTTAATGAGACAGAGAGTGGAGTTGTGTTCTGTTTATTTTAGTTGAACTAGTTGAGATTAGTTTAACTAGCTAATCAATTAGTTATGAGTGGAGTGAATTAAATATTATTTAATTCATTAATTAGTAACTCATTATTCAACTCAAGAACACATCAGTTCACTACAGTGCATGATCAGTTCAGTGGAGACCGGTGAAAGAGATAGATGAAAGGGTGGAGTTAGAGATCGGTTAACTATACATTTGTTATTTGCAACACATAGATAGGTGGAGTAAGCTATGAGTATTGCAAAGTTTAGGCTGGTGCCTTTATCTATATAGAGGCCATAAGGCCATCCATAGCTTTGAAATAAGCAATCAAGGTTGGCTATCAAGTGGCTAAGGATTGGAGCAAGTGATTTGCTAGATCTAGCTTGATAGTGTGTAGCATGGGAGGTAGTGCATGAGAGCTTGTGAAGAGTTTTTGTACTTGTTTGGTTACTTGATTTCTCCATTATAATATACACAATAGCTGCGGGGTTTTCAGCTATAGGCTTTCCCCATACATACTGAGTTAATGTGTGATTGAATTGATGTGAGATTGCTTCTGTTATTTTCGCATGTGACAATTAATTGTGGAAGAAGGTTATGTGTTATGCATGCAATTCGAAATTGATGTATGATCGGGTTAATCTTCATTGAATAAGTGATTTATTCAGCTAATTTCTACAATCATAAATGTTAGTCCTAGGATGACCATGAAACCCAAATATAATCTTGACCTCTTGTGGGGCAATGCACTGTACATAGATGGTAAGAGAATGCAAATACTTTGTGAAATGATCAATAAGTACAGAAATACATTTATTACCATGAATTGTGAGTAGGCTGAAAGTGAGGTCCATGGATGAGCCCTCCCATGAGAATCTCCTCATAGTGGTCCGCAAAATGAAGGGATGCGTAGTCCCCTTGGAACACTCCATTAATAGACACATACTCCCAAGTGACAGCGTTGTTGGCATTGGTGATAAGGCTCTTGCCACTCCATGACTCCATTATTTGACATGCCATATGCCAAAGTAATCCACCATCGTGCTAATATAGGTGGGAGACTCCTTCCTATGTGGAAGTACCTCTTGATCCTTCAATGCTGAAGGGTAGCCCCTTTGCACTTTGATTGTGCCATCCTTTTCTTCCAAAATATCATGCAAAGTATGGGAGAAATTCAGCCCATACTCTCCCAAGAGTAGCCAAAGCAACTATAGCTCTTGCTTCCTCCTCACGCCTCCATCATATAGACCCTGGAGTGAAAACATGACGATTGACATGAAAATTGTCACATCACCCCACTGCAACCAAAATCCTTGCTGCCCTACAATGCCAGTGTGATGCCAAGCCCCAACCAACCACATACCCATTGAAGTACGATATGTCATATGTTGACCAACCTCTTTCAAGAGTAGCCAGCACAATGTTGCATCCTGCTGCCCTGTGTCATAGATATGTAAGTGGCTCTCCAACCTCTTACTCATCAACATCACCCATCCAACCAATGGTGAGTGTCTACTATCATGCTCTAAATGGGTATTCCTCCAATGGAGAATACCATCCTCCTGGACCAAATCTCTATTTATACACTTCATGGGATGTTGAAGTGTAGCCTCCTGGAAATATCCATATGAAGACCACTCATCAATGACCAATTTGACCCTATAAGGATCCAAATATACTGAAGGAAAAATCTTCTCATTGAGCTGTGAAGTGCTCATCAAGAAATATCCATCATAAAAATGGGAGATAAGATGTCTCTCATCAAACATATGCCTCTCCCTTGCTCCATATGTAAAATGGTCATTGGAATGCCTCGATAATGGTTGGGCCCCAACTCATCACTGCTATTCTATAACAGCGCTGCTGATCTCCATGATGGTGCATCTGCTATCTCATAATCATGTTCAATGATGAACATATTGTTTTGCATTGGATTATTTAGGACAATATTCATCTTATCCTTCAACAATCTACACTCCAACCCCAAGAGTTGTGTGCAACTCAACAATGACATACTAGGATGAATGTATATCTCCTCCTGGATCCTATCAAGGGTCCTCTGCGTAGTGATAGTCTTCTGCTCCAAATCAGCAGTGTGTTTTGATCCTAGGCCATGCAATGGCATGTCCCCACAACCCTCCATATGATGTGCTGAAATAATAGAAAGTGGAAACATTTGCATATCTTGGTTTAGCTTGGGAACATTTTGTACTGCTACAAGGGTTCCTCCCACTGGTGTGATGAATTCCCCAACTACTAGTGATGATGATGGTTGCTTATCTACTGCTGCATCAACATTGGTATAAGTCTCCTCCTCCTCATGCATCTCCTAAATAGTGCATGGGACTATAAATTTCAAGAGATCGAGACCACTTTGCAAGGGTGCAAGTGTTCCTTCTCCTGATGCAAGTACTCCTGCAGCAAGTGGTGGTGGAAGTTGTTCTCCTTCCGATTTTCTTCTTTCAAACTTCTTGATCAACCTTTGAGTAAAATCTACATAAGTAGTCACTCTTGCGTGACTCAAATGGATGAACCACCAAATGTTTGCTTCACCCTCAAGGTGCAGCACTTCAATCTCAACAACTTCTCTCTCTACTACTGGATGTAGCAGGAAGAATGCATCCAACTTCATTCCCCAAGCCCTTGATGTGCATGTGGATGACCCATCAAATGTAGACAATGGAAATCTATTGCTACAAGGTCTTATTTCTTCTTTGAGTTGAATGAACTGTGGGAGAGTTAGATTCACCTTGAAAGCCCTTGATTGAGATTTGTATTCTGCAAGATACTCACTTAGAATCTCATGATCTAAGTGTCCTCCATCTCCATGCCTTTTGTCTTCTTCTTCAAGAGAAAATAGCATAGTATATTTCTTTGGAGCTCTATGCAATATGTTGGTTTTGTGTTATATTCTTTCCATGACCCATTTTTGGTCCTTATTTTCCGGTGGGAGGACCCGCCCATGGTTTTTTGCATGGGTTTGCACATGGTTTTGGGGCATGATGGTTTTCGGCCCTTGGTATTTTGTAGATCTAGTCAAGGGAACTACGGTTATGTTCTAATCCAGGGTTAATGGATTGGGGTTTACATATGCTTCGACATGTATATATATTTGTTGTAACACTAAAAGGAATATAATGAAAAATCAAGCTGGTCGTCCCGATTTGGGATCCAGGGGAAAATCTTTGTGTTTATCTGTTTTATGTTTTATGCTCTCGCTATTGTTTATTTTCTATTTTTAAGATTCTTTCGCAGATAATTTATGTACAGGGTTAAAACCTACACAATACCATTTCTTTCTTTTGTTGATAGGAAGTACAAGGACCTTCCTCATCTTGAAACCCTATTGTGGTTTCATGGCTTTTCTTCGTTCTTCTTTGCTTGACCTCCTTGGTGAGGTCCCCCATAGATATGAAAATATATGAGATAAAACTCATTCCTTCCATGATTATGATCTCTTTCTCCTTCTTCTTATTCTCCTGATAGCATAATGGCTGAGATCCACAGGCTGCCAAGATTATGCTCTGATACCACTGTAATATTCCCAAATGGGGAAGCAGCAATATATGAACACAAACTAGAAATAACAGTGATAAATCAACACATAAAATGTAATAATATCATGTGGCCATAATATTAAGATCATAGCAGCAAAATGTATACAAGTTCTTGAGGAAAAAGTCCCTCAAGTTAGGCAAAACAAGCCTAAAGAGAACATGTACATGAGATATGAAGAACACTGCTACACAACAATACCCAAGGCTAAGACAACACAGTTTTAGTAGATATTACTGCAGTTGGAAAATATCAATACATAGATCTGATATTATATGGCTCAAATAATGCTGGGAGTAGAGACCTAATCTCCCAAACACATTTCCAATATAACCCAAAAAGGGTTTCCTGAAATACACAAAAAAGTAGAAAATAAAAGTATGGCCCTAGGGATGAATAATCTCTGCAATTGGATAGCTGATAGGAGGTGGCTGATATGATCTGGGAATGTATGAAAAATCCTCCTATAGATTCTTCAAATGAGAGGTTGATCCCCTCATTGAAAATCTATCTCCCCTAACTAGGGCTCCAAACCCCCTACTGCAATTGCACTCTGAAATAACGCAATCCCTTCAGGAAACTGCATTGTAACTGATAGCAGTACCTTACCCTGATGCTGAATGGTGAAATGAAGCTCAATAATCTCCCCTAAAAGCCTCTCGAATGAAGGGCTGCTCCCTTCACTGGGAAATAAGCTCAGAACTTGGGTTTCTCAACCCTCCACTGTTGCACCCTGCAACTCAGCACACCTCTCAACAAAAAATGCACTGTAGAAGTAAGATAGAGCTTGGACTAATGCCGAAATGTGTAAATGTAATGCAAATACTCCTCTTGAGTGGGCACTAGAAGTCCCTCAAGGATAGAGGTGGGATTCCCGCTCGGGAACACCCTGTGCTAAACAACACTGCAATCTTAGCTAAACAGATGAAGAAAGCTCAAAGTCTTAACATACCATAAAGAAATAATAATCCAATGATGCCCACAATGGCTTCCATCCCCTTCCTTATTTTATTGGTGAGCTTCCTCACCTTGGGCCCCACTCATTAAAGCCACTACTTCCATGCATGGAATCTCCCTCCAAAACTGTGTTTTCCCTCAATGAATGCCACTCCTTCCATACCAGCGTTGTTTGATTTGGTCAAGTTTGACCCAATATTCATGCTCCAACCCCTTTTCACACATAAGGGTCTTCAATCCAGCCTTTAGATGACATCCTTTCACATTAGGAGTGTATTTTATTCCTACTAAGGAGATTTATGGGTCTCCATACCCTCATATTCCTCTAACTAAGAGAAACATCAAAATTTAATATTCCAATTAGATGTGTGCTAATTTTAGGAATATTACAGATTTAGGATAGGGAATTTTATTACAGGTTAGGGATTTTGGGAGCCTAGGAAAAATAGTAGCCTAGGTCTTAGGGTTTCAAAGGAAAAGGTCTTAGAGAAAATGGATTATGATATAAGGGGTGAGGATAGGGTAATTATGATGTGGGAAGGGAATGATAGTGCTAGGGAGTGAAATTTAAATGAAATTGGGATTTAGGGGATGATACTAGGGTTTCAAGCTCAAAATAGACACCAAAATTTTAAAACAAGCTCAAACACCACAAATTTGACTTGATAAGAAGAGGGATGATGCAAATGGTAGCTTACTTGATTTCTGGAAGCTGTAGAGCACTGTGGTTAAAGATTTGAAGGCGATGGCATGAGTTTTGGAGCTCTTGAGTGTTTTCAAGCAAGGGTGTAGCGCCAGTTCCAAGGGCGTAGCACATAACATAGGGGCGCAACGCACAATGAAGGGGCACAACGCACAACACATGGGCACAGTGCACAACACAAGGGCACAACACTTGCCTATGTTTTGCATATTTCGCCTTCCTTCTTGGATTTTTGTGCTTTTGTTGAGGTTTCTTGATGATGGTAAGAGAAAATGAAGTTTGAATTGATGACCTTTGGGTTCAAATACTTTGTGGGATTTAATTTTGATGATTTTAAAACCCAATATTGAAATTTTTAATTTCACTTTTATAACTTTGCAAAATACCCTTTAACCCTTTCTTGTTTGCTTTGCAGATTGATCATGCTGGAGTAGGAACTCTTCATATTTTCAAATTTGATGTGTTTGGCATATGGAATTGAGTTGGAAGCTTTGGGAAACTGAGTACTTATTACATATAATGAACATTAAATTACATAAATAAAATAAAATTACATCTATGTTTTTTGAAAATAAATTACATTTCGGAATGAAACTCACACTTGAAATCAAAATTACAACTTTGGAAACCATATTTACATGCTTTCAAATCCTCTTTATATGGTAAAGGGATATTATTTGGATCACTCTCATACTTTTGCTGACCTTATGCAATGAAATGGTGTTTTATTTGGACCTTGGAAAAAATGAAAACCTAGAAACCTAATGAAGACTTTGAGTGGCCAAACTTCATGGTGACCTGACTGACATAATGACATGATGAAAATGACTTTCATGACTGAAGTATGCTCAGAAATACATGAAGGTGGGCTAGCAAGTATGAATTTTTTAGGAGGAGTGATGTTTTTGGACTAGGACTACCATCAGTGAGTAAATCTTTTGCATGACCTAATGGAATGATAAAAAATTTCTGAGTGGGACTCCTAAAATGATATGAAAAGAGTATTTTTTTATAACTGATGGCAGTATGCAAATAATGAAACTAACATTGGCCTTATTGGGGATTATAGCTCTGAAAGAGGTGTCAAGAACCACATAACTCAGGATTTTTTAGATCAGTGCCTCTTCCATTGGGCCAATATGGTAAAAAACTCAAACTAATAACATGGCTGAAAACTAATAACTCAGAAAAATAAATTAACTCAATAAAACCTCAAATGACTGAAAATTGACTCAATACTAACTTACTTGACTGAAAACTGAACTTTTAAAAATGGCATAAAATCAATGAAACTCCATGGCCTTCACTTCAGGCTTCGAACTCCAGTGTTTCTCTACTTCAAACTTGTAGAAAATGTAACTAATATTTACAATGGAATGGAAAATTGATCAAGAAATTTGTTTAAGAAAAGATAGTGTTTCAGGAGCCTACCATTAACTGGTCCTCCTAAACATTGCTATTCATTCATCTCCTCAAGAAAATAATCATTTTTTCCTCCACAAGCTGAAATCTGATATGGCCCTTTCCATAAATTCTCAAATTTACCATGCTTACCCTTCTGTTCATTTTTGGCATCCTAGCAGAGTACCACATATCCTATCTTGAAGTTGTCTTCCTTAGATTTTCCGATCATAGATCTTCTTTATCCTATCATGAATTTTTGAAGTATTCTGAAATACTTCATCCCTTGTCTGCTGAAGGTGTATCATTTGATTAATACGGCGTTGTATGTCATTTTCCTTAGTCCTTGATTCTTGCAGCAATTTCATTTCCAGGATTGCTAATGATGAAGGAAACACAATATCGACACCATACACAACTTGAAAAGGAGACATACCAATAGAATTCTTATTACTCACTTGATCTTCCCACAATGCATTAATCAACTTCTTATGCCAATTCTTTTTATTCACCTCTAACATCTTCTTAATGATACTGATCAAGGATTCATTAGACGACTCCACCAATCCATTACCTTGTGGGTAGTAGGTTGTAGAGTGTCCCAAATTAATTTTATATATATCACAAAATTCAGTCATCTTCTTAGACTTAAATGTTGCCAAGTTATCTATGATAATCTTAGTAGGACAACCAAAATGGGACAAAATATTAGTTTCTAAAAAGTGAATGATGAGAGAATTTGTTGCTTGCCCGGTCGGGATCGCTTCGATCCACTTTGTAATGTAATCCGTGGCTGTCAATATCCACTTGTGCTGTGCGGATGATGTTGGGTGAATCTCACCTATGAAATATAGGCCCCACTACTGAAATGGTGCATGCACTGAAATAGGTTGAAGAGGTAACGGGAGAAGCTTTCTCTTACCCTGAAAAACTTGACATTCATGGTAGCTCATTACTGCTTTGTAAACATCTGCAAAAAGTGTCAACCAATAATATCCTGCTCTCAATATTTTATTGGTCGTGGTATTCCAATATAGGTGCCCCCCACAATCTCCTTTATGGAATTCCTTCATCACTTCCTTATATTCTTCTTCGACCAAATAGTTCAGCAACACACCCCCAAGATCCTTCCAGTAAAGTGCATTGTCCAGTATGCAATACTTTGAAGCTTTGAGTTTCAAAGGTCTGCCTTGACTCTTAGTCATGCCTACATGAGGTTTTAGGTGTTGCAAAACATAAAAAATATCAGAAAATCGTGGAGATGAAAACAATATATCGGATACCTGAATGAGATTCACTTCTTCTTCATTTTCGAACAAGGCTGAAATCAAGTTGATGTCAAGATCATGAAGATTTGACTCAACCATGAGCTTGGCTAAGCCCTAACCTTTGATCAACTTGGTGGGCTTGATCTCAAGGTCATGTTCCAGTAAAGCTGTTATCCATCTTCCTCTCCTACCTTCTGGGTCTGTCTGCATGAGAAATTATTACACAATTTCATTAAGTACATAGGTAAGAGTGTGAATGTAATATGTAAACTCTGAAATCTTTTAGTGCTTTAACCAAAGCCAGGGCCTGTTTCTTTATAATGTTGTAGCAAAGGGCTACATCTATGATATTGTGACTAAAAAATGCAATTGGTAGCTCTATTTTATCCCTTTTCTGCATCAATATTGTTGCCATAGTGTGCTCAGAAGAAAATGAGAATATTATGAAATCACTAGTATAATCAGGAATTATCAAAACCGGGGCAGTAGTAAAGGAAAAATTAACTGAATGGAAATATTTCTGGGCATCTTTAGACCACTTCACATCACTATCTTTCTTCAACATATTTGTCAATTCTCTAAGATGCTCCGCTAAATTAGGAATGAATCTACGTTAGAAAATCATAAATCATCTTACCATTGAATGCTTGTACTTATTTTTTGCTACGAGGGAAATCAATCTGTTGAATTGATTTTACATAGGAAGGGTCAATCCGGATTGTAAAAATTATATGCACTAATCATGCATATGTCCAAGATCCACCTAATCTCACACTATTTAACTTTATGCAAGATACTGAATCTATTCCACTTGTTAATCTTTTGCGGAAAAATTAATTGCACACACATGTGAAGCATAAACAAAAATATTCAATCGCACATAACATAGTTTTTAACCGGGAAATCCTAAATCTGAAAACCCCAACTATATATTATGTAACATGGAGATCATATGAAAATCTCATACAAACATACAAAGCTTATCACAAGCCCTCAGTACAGTACAATTGTCATACACTAATCAGGCCTAATCTTGCAAATCCATGCACTGATCTTTTCCACCTGCTAGCCTGCCTCCACTGCACAATATCTGCTGAAGAATAGCTTTGAATGAATTCAAATTACTCTTGGATTGACTGCGCAATCCTCATTGGCATCTCCAATGTGTTTTTGATGCAATCAATGCATCACTAATAGTCACAATAGATAGTCTATCTTGCCCTTTCACCTATATCTTCACTGGTCTCCACTGAAACTGCCATGCACTGTAGTTAACTGATGTATTGTTCAGTTGATTAATGAGTTATTATTTATGAATTAATTAACTAATTAATTCACTCCACTCTCACTAGTGTATCAATCAGTTAGACTAATCACAGCAGCTCAGCCAAGTACTGAGTTAAGCGGAATACAACTCCACCTTTCTTCCATTGTATGTCATAACTACGCCACTTAAGTTCTCTTGAGTCCTCCATGCAATAGCTCCCGGTAAACCCTTAGGAATAGCGTAATTCATGCAATAGAATTATTGTACATACATAATTTATTTGTGAATAAATGCTCTGAGAATAATTTGTTGTTTAGAAGTATGATTATTATTAAACTAATAATAGTGACATGCATCTATTTTTAGATTAGCGATCTATAAATAGACTTCGCCCAATGTTCTAAAATAGAATTTCATCTATTTTTCCAACTTGACCAACCATCCACAAATAGCATCCTGCAACTTCTGAAATATGATCATCATGTCTAAAAATAGACTTGCACCAAAAATATCCTGCGGGCCCACTTAGTGAAGGCGACTCTTTTCACTAAGCTCATCATATTGTTGAATCTCAACACTCCCTCTCAACAAGATAGGGATTATCCTTCACCCTGATCCTACCTCTATGGTATTCGAATTTTCTCCTGGTGAGCGCCTTCGTCAGAATATCTGCATCCTGATCCTCTGTGGGAATGTACTGAAGCAACATGATCTACTGCTGCACACAATCTCTAATATGATGATACTGGATATCAATATGTATAGATCTATCATGAAACACATGATTAACCGAGAGTTTAATGTAACTCTGATTATCACAATGAATCACCGTGGGATCTAAATGTGAACCGAACAAACCAACTAGAATCTTCCTCATCCAGATAGCCTCAGTACATGTAACTAAAATTGCTGCCATGTATTCTGCTTCCGCTGAACTGAGTGCCACAGATCTTTGTTTCCTGCTGTACCAAGAAACTGCCGTAGATCCGATACTGAAAATACCTCCTGATGTGCTCTTTCTGTCTGTTGGGCTTCCTGCCCAATCTGCATCTGTGAAGCCATGCAACTTCACCTCATCCGTTTGTCTGTACCATAAACCATACTCAGATGTTCCCCTGAGATATCTCAGGACATGCTTGCCCGCCTTCCAAAAGAGCTTGGTAGGCTTAACCATCGCTTGTGAAAGATGGTTCACCGCATAGCATATGTCCGGTCTTGTATTGACTAAATACATGAGCGAACCCACCAACTGTCGATAAACAGTGGCATCCACTACCTCTGCCGATGTAGCATCCTCTTTCTTCCAATTTCTTGGAAGAGGAGTGTCGATAGGCTTGCAGCCTTGCATGTGAAACTTCTCCAGTATCTCCAGGGCATACTTGCCTTGAGACACAAACAGTTCACCTTCCTGCTGCCATATTTCCAATCCAAGGAAATAATGAAGGAGGCCCAAATCCTTCATCTCAAACTCCTTTGCAAGATCAGCCTTACATGAGTGTATCAAATTGCCATCACCTGTTAGTATCAAATCATCAACATAAATTACAATGATCAAAAGCTTACCCTAAACCACAATCTGGTACAGGTTTGCATTCACCTCGCTCTTGGTGAAGCCAAGTCCAGTGAAATAGTTGTTGATCCGCGTGTACCAAGCATGGGGTGCTTGTTTTAACCCATACATCGCTCTTTTGAGCCTGCACACATGCGACTCGCTGCTGAAGATCTCAAATCCTTCAGGCTGCTCAATGTACACCTATTCCTCAATGATCCCATTAAGGAACGTAGTCTTCACATCCATCTGATGAATGTGCCAACCCATATACGTTGAGAGAGCAAGGATGGTCCATATGGAAGAATACTGTGCGAGAGGTGCAAAGTTTTCTTCATAGTCAATCCCATCAATCTGTGAGAATCCCCGGGCGATGAACCTAGCCTTCTACTTCTCCACACTCCCATCAACAACTTGCTTTACCTTGTGAATCCATATAGATCCAACCACTGGTTTGTCAACCAGTATTAGGACTATCTCCCATGCACTGTTCTCGACAATGGAGTCATACTCCTCCTGTGGCATCTACCCATGTGGGCCTCTGTCTTCTTCTTCAAAAAAAGAAGATGGCTCTTGTCACAATACACTTGCTCATAAGAGCCATGTATCTGATATATTAGTCGGTGGCTTGTCTCTATTTGCGTTGTGATGTGGGGCATATTTTTCACTGCATCCACCTTGATCTACGAAGCTTTTGTGGTATGCTTCCTGCCTTGTCTAATGTTTGGTTCTGCATGAGTGGACTCCTCCACTCCATGAATCTCCTCCTATGGCTGATCCACATCTAGAGGCTCATCTTTGGGAACAAGAAGTTCCTCCTCCACATGCAAGTGTAGCTCCCTCTTAAGCGACAACTTCATGGCTTTCACCTTATTGAATTTTATATCCCATCGCATAATAGTCATCCGACTATTTGGAAAATACACACGATATTTATGGGGTGTTTCTGTGTACCCCACAAATATCCCAACTTCGCAGTCGGCTCCAACTTCTTCCTGGCATCCTTCGTCACATGAATGTAAACAGGTGAGCCAAAAATCTTCAAATGAGAAATATCAGGCTTCTTACCATAAAAAGCTTCCTCGGGTGTACTCATGCCAAGTACTCTATGAGGACAACGGTTTTGCACATAAAACACAGTGTTGCATGCTTCCGCCCACAAGTGCATCGGTAGGCCCTGATCATGTGGCATCACTCATGCAGCACCCACGATCGTTCTATTCTTTCTCTCTGCAACCCCATTCTGCTGTGGGTTATGAGGCGCTATGAGTTCTCTTCAAATTCATTCTTTGCTATAGAAGTCTTTGAATTCTCTCGAGATGTATTCACCACCATTATCGCTCCTTAGAGCTTTCACCTGCTTCCCCGAGTCCTTCTCCACCAATGCCTTGAACTCACAGAACTTTGAGAACGTTTCACTCTTCTTCTACATGAAGAAGATCCAGCATCTACGAGAAAATTCATCAACAAATATCACATAATACCTCCGTTTTTCTATTGAAGCAACCGAGAATGGTCCACACACATCTGTGTGAAATCTTTCCAGGATCACCGAAGCATAGTTCTCCTTCTCATGAAAGGTGGTCTTCACAAACTTACCCATTGTACATCCCTTGCACTGATCTGACTGTGCAAGAGTACCCTTGGGAAGCCCAGTAGAAATTTGTTGCAAAATTTTCGAAGCACCATGGTGAAGATGGTCCAATCTCCTATGCCATAACTCGCCCTCGTCCTGGCTCACCACTTCTTCTACTTTGCCCACCATTGCAGCGTAGCCTTCTACCTCTAGCTTGTAGAGATTCTTAATTCGAACCCATATCTTCTTGGTTTGACCCGTTGTTTTATGTCGAAGGAAATATTTTCCCTCACTAAAAACAACATCATAACCCCTGTCTTCCAACATTGCGACTGAGACCAAGTTCTTCTTCAGACCTGGAACATGCATGACATTCTTCAACAAGAATGGATTAGGACACCCCTCTCAAGGGTAATATGGTCCCAATGCAGTGCTTGTACCAACCATCATCACCCATCTCTATATGCATTTGGAGGTCCTTCTCCTCCAAGTCACTAAACAACTCTTTGTCTCCCGTCATATGGAAAGACGCACCACTGTCAAGATACCACACCGATCCCATGCAACTTGAAACCAAACATGCGATCAAGGAAAAATCCAGCTCAAATTGCGAGGCTAAGGCCTCTCCAGTTGCAGATCCAGCAGCCTGCTTATTCTTCTTCTTCTGTGGACAGTTAGTGGCGAAATTTCCATGCTTGTGACAGTGAAAGCACTTCACTTTGGACAAGTCCTGCTTCTTGCCTTTCACACCAGATTTAGAAGGATTTTTCTTCCCCTTCCCTTTCCTTTCTTTGGCCGCCAAAATGAAATTCTCTTCATCTTCATTCTTCGATGAAGATCCATCCGTGGTACCCCGCCTTATCTCCTCCTGCACAAGATCCGACCAAAGTCGCTCCCATCCTGGCAGTTTCTCCCGTCCATTGACAGAGTCTTTGTAGCTATGCCAACTCTTCGGAAGCCCAAGGAGAGCCAAGATCACCAATTCTTCTTCATCAACAATAACCTCCACACTTCCCAGCTCTTCCTTGCAGTGGACAAACTTTGTGAGGTATTTTGGAATACTGTCGCCTTTCTCCATTTTTATTTTTCTGAGCTTGTCTTTAAGCGCCAACTTCCTCTGGTCACTTCTGCTTTGGAACAAGTCTGTCAAAGCCTTCCACATTAAGAATGGAGTGGATTTACCATGAAGGCTAGACACAATATGGTCCTTCACACCTTCCAACAGAGTCCTTTTCTAAGTCTATTTCTTTTGATATTGCTTTTCCATGCATCAAGTAATGCAGCATCGCTAGATCCCGGCTTAGGAACATCGCTATCGATGAACTCCTTCAGCCCATTATCCTCTAGCACCACCTCGATCCTGTCCTTCCAGGCTATGTAATTCGAGCTCTCATCAAGGGAATACTCCAATCTCAACCCGTTGAAAGACATTTCAATGTATACTCGATTTCTGCACCAAGAATCTTCTGTAGCAAATTCGAATTGTCCACCAGCACAAACTCACTTCACAATTGCAATCTTCAATCAACAATGCTCTGATACCATGTAGAAATTATATGCACTAAGAATGCATATGTCCAAGATACACCTGATATCACACTATTTAAATTTATGCAAGATATTGAATCTATTCCACTTGTTAATATTTTGCGGAAAAATTAATTGCACACACATGGGAAGCATAAACAAAAATATTCAATCGCACATAACACAGTGTTTAATTAGGAAAGCTTGAAGCTGAAAACCCCAACTATATATTATGTAACATGAAGATCATATGACAATCTCATACAAACATACAAAGCTTATCTGATGCAAGGGCATTCGAACAGATTCGAATTCAAGTTCGAATCTGCAGCTGAAGAGACTGGGTATGCGAACAATCATGTAAATTGGGGCAGTTTTTTGTTGAAAACTGATGCTGAAACTTATGTAATTGATTTGAAATGTGTGCTTGACATGTGTGTGGTTGAGGAGATGAAGAGTTCTGAGCGATTCAGGAGAGATTGTGGATCTCAAATGATTCGGGCTCTTTTGTATTTTCTATAAGAGCGAATCTGTAATGTGCATGAAGAGAGAGTGAGTGAGCATAATGTAGTCTGAGGTGAAATTTGTTGCTAAGGCTGAAATGCCTTAGATATTTGTACTCGGTTATGTAAATAATAGAATTGTTTCTATGTGGATTTTCTGTGTTCAGTATGGTTTAATTTTATCTAAATTTGTGAGTTCATATGCGTGATTTCCATGTGAATGTGTGTTGAATTCAGGTTTAATCATAGTTCAGGGGCTATGAGTTAAATGTTGTCATTGATGAACTATGATCGGCTATCGATCACTGAAAGGATCGACATCGATCCTGTAAATATCGTTATAGTGTAGGCGTAGATGATGGTGGATTTATTCTACTAAATCCTGTGTATGAATTGAATACATATGTGTTCTATGCGATTGGGATAATCAACATCGAACTTCATATGAACCCCACAATATAGAATTCGTTGGGGACTGAATAGTGAATGCACTTTAAACCCTAAGTTAGCGAACCAGAGAGCATACAGGGAATAGTGTTAACTCCGGTGAAACTCTGGTCAATCACTGCTCCAAAACTGAGAGGGGGTTTGCGAAACCAACCCACCCATATCACACCGCCTTTGTGGGGTAAGCGGTATTTAGGAAATCAACGCGATCCCATAGACTGGGTGACATGTGGGCTTAAGAAGCTTTGAAAACCCGCTCTCATCGCGAGTTAAAGTTCATGCATCTACACCGCGCGTGTTGCACTTAAATCTCATGCACATAAACAACGGTGTTGCATGCTTCCGCCCACAAGTGCATCGATAGGCCCTGATCATGCAGCATTGCTCAAGCAGCACCCACGATCGTTCTGTTATTTCTCTCCGCGACCCCATTCTACTATGGGTTATGAGGCGCTATGAGTTCTCTTCAAATTCCTTCTTTGCTATAGAAGTCTTTGAATTCTCCCGAGATGTATTCACCACCATTATTGCTCCTTAGAGCTTTCACCTGCTTCCCCGACTCCTTCTCCACCAATGCCTTGAACTCACAGAAATTTGAGAATGTTTCACTCTTCTTCTACATGAAGAAGATCTAGCATCTATGAGAAATTCATCAACAAATATCACATAATACCTGTGTTTTTCTGTTGAAGCAACCGAGAATGGTCCACACACGTCTATGTGAATTCTTTCCAGGATCACCTAAGCACAGTTCTCCTTCTCATGAAAGGTGGTCTTCACAAACTTACCCATTGTACATCCTTTGCACTGATCTGACTGCGCAAGAGTACCCTTGGGAAGCCCAGTAGAAATTTGCTGCAAAATTTTCGAAGCGCCATGGTGAAGATGGCCCAATCTCCTGTTCCATAACTCGCCCTCGTCCCAGCTCACCACTTCTTCTACTTTTCCCACCATTTCAGCACAGCCATCTACCTCCAGCGTGTAGATATTCTTAATTCGAACCCATATCTTCTTGGTTTGACCCATTGTTTTATGTCGAAGGAAAGATTTTCCCTCACTAAAAACAACATCATAACCCTCGTCTTCCAACATTGTGACTGAGACCAAGTTCTTCTTCAGACCTAGAACATGCATGAGATTCTTCAACAAGAATGGATTACCAGAATCCCTCTCAAAGGTAATGGTCCCAATGCCAGTCGCACTGCACCAACCATCATCACCCATCTCTATATGCATCTGGAGGTCCTTCTCCTCCAAGTCACTAAACAACTCTTTGTCTCCCGTCGTATGGAAAGACACACCACTGTCAAGATACCACACCAATCCCATGCAGCTTGAAACCAAGCATGCGATCAAGGAAAAATCCAGCTCAAATTGCAAGGCTAAGGCCTCTCCAGTTGTAGATCCAGCATCCTGCTTATTCTTCTTCTTCTGTGGACAGTTAGTGGCGAAATGTACATGCTCGTGACAGTGAAAACACTTCACTTTGGACAAGTCCTACTTCTTGCCTTTCGCACCAGATTTAGAAGGATTTTTCTTCCCCTTCCCTTTCCTTTCTTTGGCAGCCAAAGTGCAATTCTCTTCATCTTCATTCTTCGATGAAGATCCATCCCTGGTATCCCGCCTTATCTCCTCCTGCACAAGATCTGACCAAAGTCGCTCCCATCCTGACAATTTCTCCCGTCCATTGACAGAGTCTTCGTAGCTATGCCAACTCTTCGAAATCCCAAGGAGAGCCAATATCACCAATTCTTCTTCATCAACAGTAACCTCCACACTTCCCAGCTCATCCTTGCAGTGGACAAACTTCGTGAGGTATTTTGGAATATTGTTGCCTTTCTCCATTTTTATTTTTCTGAGCTTGTCTTCAAGCGCCAACTTCCTCTGGTCACTTCTGCTTTGGAACAAGTCTGTCAAAGCCTTCCACATTAAGAATGGAGTGGATTTACCATGAAGGTTGGACAAAATATGGTCCTTCACACCTTCCAACATAATCCTTCTCGTCTTTGCTGTCTTCTTTTGCCATGCATCAAGTAATGCAGCACCGCTAGATCCCGGCTTAGGAACATTGCTATCGATGAACTCCTTCAACCCATTATCCTCCAGCACTGCCTCCATCCTGTCCTTCCAGGCTATGTAATTCAAGCTCCCATCAATGGCATACTCCAATATCAACTCGTTGAAAGACATTTCAATGTATACTCGATTTCTGCACCAAGAATCTTCTGTAGCAAATTCGAATTGTCCACCAACACAAAATCACTTCACAATTGCAATCTTCAATAAAAAATGCTCTGATACCATGTATAATTTATATGCACTAAGCATGCATATGTCCAAGATCCACTTGATCTCACACTATTTAACTTTATGCAAGATATTGAATCTATTCCACTTGTTAATCTTTTGCGGAAAAATTAATTGCACACACATGTGAAGAATAAACAAAAATATTCAATCGCACATAACACAGTGTTTAATCGGGAAAGCCTGAAGCTGAAAACCCCAACTATATATTATGTAACATGGAGATCATATGAAAATCTCATACAAACATACAAAGCTTATCTTATGCAGGGGCATTCGAACAGGTTCGAATTCAAGTTCGAATCTGCACTTGAAGAGACTGAGTATGCGAATAGTCATGTAAATTGGGGAATTTTTTTGTTGAAAACCAATGTTGAAACTTATGTAATTGATCTAACATGTGTGCCTGCCATGTGTGTGGTTGAGAAGATGAAGAGTTCTGAGCGATTCAAGAGAGATTCTGGATCTCAAACGATTCAGGCTCTTTTGTATTTTCTATAAGAGCGAATCTGTAATGTGCGTGAAGAGAGAGCGAGTGAGCACAATGTAGTCTAAGGTGAAATTTGTTACTAAGGCTGAAATGCCTTAGATATTTGTACTCGGTTCTGTAAATAACATAATTGTTTCTATGTGGATTTTTTGTGTTCAGTATGGTTTAATTTTATCTAAATTTGTGAGTTCATATGCGTGATTTCCGTGTGAATGTGTGTTGAATTCGGGTTTAATCATAGTTCAGGGGCTATGAGTTAAATGTTGTCATTGATGAACTATGATCAGCTATCGATCACTAAAAGGATCGACAACGATCCTGTAAATATCGTTATAGTGTAGGCGTAGATGATGGTGGATTTATTCTACTGAATCCTGTGTATGAATTGAATACATATGTGTTCTGCGCGATTGGGATAATCGACATCGAACTTCATATGAACCCCATAATACAGAATTCGTTGGGGACTGAATAGTGAATGAATTTTAAACCCTAAGTTAGTGAACCAGAGAATGTACAGGGAATAGTTTTAACTCTGGTGAAACTCCAGTCAATCATTGCTCCAAAACCGAGAGTGGGTTTGCGAAAACAACCCACCCATATCACACCGCCTTTGTGGGGTAAGCGGTATTTAGGAAATTAACGTGATCCCATAGACTGGGTGACATGTGGGCTTTAGCAGTTTTGAAAACCTGCTCTCATCGCGAGTTAAAGCTCATGCATCTACACTGTGTAATCTGTTCTAGCGTGCAACACAATAAGTATCTAGCTGGTGTCTCTAATATCGTATGTGTAACAACATACAAAGTATTGAAATTGAAGCGGATATATTCACAGCTGAACAACAAAAACTGCACCTCTACTGATACATAAACTGAAATAAAAACGCATACACACAACTAATTTAATCACTGCAATCCTTGCTGAGGAGGGCCCTTCCTCCCTAGCATGGCGCAGGTAGAGAAAGAACTTAACAGAAACTAAATTGAATAATGCATGTAACAAAAATAACAGGATAATCTGTATTAATCTTAGCACAATTATAGAGCCAAAATAATGTTGTTCTCCGCTAACCTTTCGTCCTCTAGGGCTGAGAACTATATAGTGGTTACATCTCAGAAAATCAAGGGATAGATTAGTCATGAGAATCTTATGATTCTCATGCTGATCGAAATAGAATACATATAGGTATAACCACTTCTTAATAAATTTATGACTAGAAAATTATAGATTACAACAAAAACCTCCCTTAGGCTGTTATCCAAAAATAAAATGCTAAACAACTTCTACAGCTATCGTAATAAAACCACAGCTATAATAGAATAGCTAAAGGACAGGAATCAACTTTACAACTGTATCAGTAGTTTGTCGGCGGGTCTATAACAGCAGAGTGTAACAGTAGTTTGTCGGCGGGTCTGTAATAGAAAGGTGTAACAGCATCGCTCCGCTATAACAACACCCTCTTAATTTCTCCTGTGGACCTCGTGCTCGGGATCTTTGGTGCTATAAATGACATTTGGAAATACAACACAAAGACCATAGATCTTCTCCAAACATGCATCCTCAATTAGTCATAAAAAGGCACGATATATCATAATAATTGATGAAATGACAGAGTAATGAAAATAAGGTGAAATAGCACAAGTTAGGATAGAAAGGTAGGGAAAAGAGGAAAAGATAGTCCCATTGGTTATAGTCATAAGGAAAAATAGGGAAAACAAGTGTAGGAAAAGTGTGCAAAACTAGCACCCAACGCTCCCCCTACTGCGCGCTCTCCCTAACGCGCACCACCTTACTGGTGCTAGCCTGTAGGGTACTTCTCCAGCTAATTCTCTCCAGGTTTCACACCCCCCGTGGAGTCCCCCCTGGCTGTGTACCTCCCTCTAGAACTCCTCGATCCTTTGGCTCCATCCTGCTGCACGCTTTCTAAGGCAGGCACCATTGCTACCCCCCGCCTTTTGTGTGCCCCCTGCTACGCAACCCTCTGTTTCATACCCCCCCCTTGTTGTGCTTCTCTGTTGTGCTCTCTCCCATTGTGCACTTGATCGCTTTTAGACAGGTCTCCCCCTCTCTGCATGTAAGCCCCCCCATGGCTTCACGTCAGTGCCAAAATACTATTAGGGGTAGCCAAAAAGGTGTGTTCGCGGGTCGCTATCAACGCAAACATGATCATCAATTGGAATCCATTGAAGGCTCCTCTTATGGCAGCCATGACAGGGAAGCTCCATAACGGTCTGAGTGCATCCCTGATGAGATCCCCTTAGCTCTAGAGAATCAGAGGGGCAGAAGAGGCCCCAGGAAGTCCACCATTGCACACTATGAGCTGCCCACTCCTCGAAAAACCGAGCCTCTCCTGGTTCAAGAGGCCTTGGAGGAGGATATAGACGTGTGGATCATAGATTCGGATGGAGTTTGGATGAGAGTTCCAGATGCTAAGTACCCAGTCGCTCCTATCATCTGCGCAGCCGCTACAAAGCCCTCACGTGTGCCTTCTACTAAGGAGGAGGCCATCGCGCAGGAATACAAATGTTGCATCGAAGAGGAGGATCCTGCAACAAAGGATGATGAAGGAACACCATGACTACGCGGTTGCTCAGTTCTTTTATGTTTAGTGTTATTTCAGCACATACTACAAATCTTTTATTTTTATATGGGTCACATCACACTATGAAAATAATGATTGTTTGATGCTATTAAGGGGTTGGTTTCCTCCTAGGAGGCAGCCCTAAACCTGCGCTATTTTGAAAGCCTCTAAGGCTAGGATTGGTTAAGCACCGCTTACCATCTTAACCCAATGCCTATGTAAAGTTTCTTTTGATCTAATATAGTTTAGCCTAAATTACAAAAAAAATTATATTATTTGCTTCTAATTCTACAATATTATTTGTATATGTTAAATTTTATAAATAAGCATAATGTACTAGAATTATATTTTTATCTTTATTAGAATATTATATAGAATAAATATATATTGATGCACTTGTTACTTTATATTTCAATTTATACACCTCAAATTTTAACATCATAATATTTATTTAATGAAATATTTTGAAACATGTGATCTTCCTAATCCAAATTAATATCATGGAAATTATTTAATTACTTACTTCACACATAAGTCCTCTTAATTTGTTTCAATGTCTTCACCAAAATACTTATTCTTTACATTTTCTTTATACTATACAGGGTAAGTTATGTTGTTCTATAACGTAAATTACCAAGTCATGCTATTGCAACCTCCACCTTGCATCTAAATATTATCGTAGATTACCAAATTATGTACTAAGCATATTATGTATTTCCAAACATATGTCCTCTTAATTTGTTTCAATATCGTCACCAAAATACTTATTCTTTACATTTTCTTAATATTGTACAAGTTAAGTTATGTTGTTCTATAACGTAAATTACCAAGTTATGCTATTGCAACCTCCACCTTGCATCTAAATATTATCGTAGATTACCAAATTATGTACTAAGTATATTATGTATTTCCAAATTATGTATTAAGTAAATTACCAAATTATGTTGTTCATGTATTATGTATTAACTTTTAACCCATTCGCACTCACTAAAATTAAAAGAGACGACACTCTTTCCATTAACATTTCAATATTAACTAAATTAAGCAAACAACGGTGATCCATTTCTCATTATTTACCTAATTTGTAATTGAGATTTAACTTAAATTCAATTGGATATCTCCACATTCAATCTCATCAATCAATTTTGAAAAGCCGATGGAATCAACTCCCAATTCCACCCCTTATAATGTTATGGAGCTTTGAGAATTAGATATTGACTCATGTGAAACAAACATTTTCGGATAGAACGCATTGGTCTTAGTGGGATTTAATCATCATCATCATCATCATCATATATATATATATATATATATATATATATATATATATATATATATATATATATATATATATATATATATAAGTAAATAATAATCATTTTAAATGAAAAGCTTGTCTTAATCAAAATAAATGTAAATAATATATAGTGTATTTCTAATATCTTTAGAAAGAACAATTACATGAATTATATATACAGAAAATTATATTTTAATTTATGCATAAATTTTAACGTTATAATATGTATTTAATTAAATATTTTCAAAAATATGATCTTCCTAATCCAAATCAACACGATGGTAATTATTTAATTACTTACTTCACACATAATTCCTCTTAATTTGTTTCAATGTCGTCACCAAAACAGTTATTCTTTACATTTTTTAATACTATACAGGTTAAGTTATGTCGTTCTATAACATAAATTATCAATTTATGCTATTGCAACATTTTCCTTGCATCTAAATATTATCGTAAATTACAAAATTATGTATTAAGTATATTATTAACAAATTTAATGGTATATACTTTATTTTATTACCGTTGGCCACACCTTTTTAGTATGAAAGTGAATCGAATATATCGAATATTTGGAAGGCGGTACGTTGTAATCTTGTTAAAAAAACTAATTTCCTTCATACTCGAATAGAAAATCAAACGAATATGGATACATATATCATAGAGCTAGGTAGAAGCATGGTATGCATGTGCAAAGGTTTTAAAATGTGTATCTATCTTTGATGTACTTGGAAACTATAATCCAACGCATTTAAATTTTTATTTTCCTTCCAAGAATCAAATAGCGATGACAAGATCCTGAAAAGATAACAATTTGAGAGTAGCAATTGAATTTTTGTTTGTCTTCATTGTGCAATGAAATTGAGAAAATGTACTAGTTTTAATATACTTCGTTAACAAACAATGTTATGGAATTGTGAATAGTTTGAAAATATAATCTTCTATCATGCAAGAATCTAAATCACTACAAAAATACATGGAAGAGGAAGCAACTAATAGTCACAAAGTGGATTGTGGAGGTGAGGTGAAGAAAAGAAGTAGTAGTGGAGACTTTGGATACATATGTGCTAACAAGTGGATTATATGCAGCTTGCATTAGTGCACATGTTGCTACTACTGGGTGAAATATGTTTGTTCATATAAAAATTATGTTGAGTGACTCTCAAAGGTCACCATGCAATAAATTTTTTTTTTTTCCAACTTATGGATGCATTGATTCACAAAACCTAATGATTTTACTCAATGTAGAGATGTCAATCAATATGACATTCATAGTTTACTATTTTGGCACTTCAAATAAATGAAACTTGAATAAAGAGGCAATGGTGAAAAAACTGTGTATCTAAATATTTATGTATTTACAATTTTTGTTTGTGTAACAATCAAAATTTGTTGTGCAATGTCTTTTACTTACATGAATTTGCAATTTTGAGTTATGATTAACATTTGATGCATATTCATGATTGTGTACATTGATTTCCAAGCATGTTGATGTGAAGAATCTCAAATATAGTTACAAGTTTTGGATAAATTTGCATTATGGAAATAGAGACCTTTTATTTTTTAACTGAAACTCATTATTTTATTTTTGCTAGAATGCAACCCTAGTTTAAATGTGGCAATTAGTTCATACATTTCAAATTTTAATAATTAAACTAAGTCACAGGGAACGCTAGCTATGAGGCCTTGCTTATATTCCATAAATATATTTATATTTAAAACATTTAGTATTGTGCATTCGTTGAAAGAATTGATTTGTATAGTATACAAGTTTTAATATACCTTAATCTTTATGTTAATAGTAATAAACACAAAGAGAGTGGTGATTCTTACTCACATAATTGTTGATTAGTTATGAAGTGAGTATGATTGCTTTCTTATCCTTTCACTCTCCTCCTTTGTGCTACAAAAATAGCTAAATCCCTAAATCAAAATACTCTATAGCACCCTTTTCACATGCTTTTCTAAAATATCAATTAAAATATGAATATGTCTAATAGTTATTCATCTTATAATTATTTCATAGACATTAACATTTCTCTATCTGAAAGAGTTGTTATCCCATGGTAGTTGAGAGAATTGGTTTGTAGTAATATGTAAGCCTAAATATACCATGATGCTTATGTTAATCAGGGAAAGCACCATTGTTTTTTTAACCTTTCACTCTCCTCATTTGTGCTACAAAAATAACTAAATCCGTAAATGACAATAATTTGTAACACTCTTTTCATATACTTTCTTATATTATCAATTAAAATATGGATATTTGTAATACTTATGCATCTTATAATTGTTCCAAACACATGAATACTTTTCCATCTAAATTTTTTTTTATCTCACAATAGTTGACAGAATTGGTCTTTAGTAAGTTATGATCCTTATGTCAATGGGGAAACCACAAGGGAATAGTGTTTCCTACTAACATAATAGTTTATCGATTGCAATGTGAGTATGTATGAATAGTTGATTGATTGTAGTGTGAGTATGTATGTTTTCATTGACCTTCCCCTCTCCTAATATGTATCACAAAAAATAAAAATAAAAATAAAATTCATTAATTGGTAGTATTCCATAGTATGTATTTCACATACTTTGTCAAAATGTTTATTAAAATACATGATTGAGTGCACCTAACATTTGCATGGCTTAGAATACTTATCAAGTGAGTATGCTTGCTTTCTCAACTTTCCTCTCTCCTCCAAGGATCAAATTTGAAGGGAAGGGTTATGTTTCAATTTGAAGGGTTAAGTTTATTTTAGCTTTTCAATATTGAAAAGTTAAAATAAGGGATTATTTTCACATGAAAATGAAAAATATTTTTAAATTTCATAAATACCTCATACATCATATTTTTCACTATGTCAAGTTGCGCAAACAAAAATGAGAATATTATCTTAAACCAAAACTCTAGGTACTCTTGAATGAGTACACATAGATGACATTGGTTCAATATTCACCACTAATTTTTTTATCAAGAGAATATGTAGGAATGTTGCTTGTAAATGAGCATAATTGGGATTGATTCAGTGGGATTTCCACTATACTCATGAGCCTAACACAACTGCACATAAGCCTCATTAGATAGGTAAACCAAGTTTCGAACCTAAGCAGGGACACTATATTGGTTGAAAAATTCCTTCCATTGCAGGACACCAATAGTTCAACCTAGCTCTATGGACTCAATGTTTTCCACTATTATGATATATATAGAAATCATATGTAGGAAATTAAATAGGACCATTTACTTACACTCTGCATATGAATCATATGAAGGGAGAATTCAATTGGGATATTCACTTATAATCAATATAAGAATTATATATAGAAAATTTAATAGGACCATTTACTCGTTCATCTCATGGATATCATTTTTCAAATACAACGAATTTTTTTTACAATTAATTTATTTTTCTTTCTTACAAGGTAAATGGCCCAATTGTTAAAGTGGATTGAGTTTTCTAGAGGGAAAAAAAAACATCATATTATTTTATGAGTATCATTGCAATATCCAATTATTGAAATAAAAATTAAAAAGAAAAGAACTGTGTAAAACCTCCAATAAAATTTTTTCCATAAAATAAATATAACTTCCAAGTATCTTTTTCCATATGAATTATAGGCCTAATAGTTAGCGCATGTGCATTATGATGCATGACACCACTGGAAAAATAAATAAATAAATAACATTATTTTTTGTCAACAAAATTAAATGAGTAATGCCTATTATTTAGAATTGAATTTTTTTATAAAGGAATCATATCTGTATTGAAACAATTTTGATCCCTAGTGCCTATTGTGGTGTCTTTATATTAAGTAGGTATAACATGAAGGTAATATTCATAAACACAAGAAAGAAAAGCAAGTAGTAAATGCAAGCAAGCTATGTAGGAAGTAAATATAAACAAGTGGAGTAGGAAGTAAGAATATGTGCATATGGATCCATGCAGGATCAATAGGTATCATTTTTTAAATCCAAACACCAAGAAAATGGAGGATCTTACTTATATTGGGATTGTATCTCCTCTAAGAGGAGCAAAAGTATTCACCACAACCAAAGTTTTTTATCTTCAATACCTACTACTAAGATATAATTTCAATAAGTAGGTGATACATGGATGCATCAGCTCCATAATAATAGGATTCTATTGTGTAAAAATGATAGCATTTATTTTTTTGAACTCTCAGGGTATGGAGAAAAATTGCTAACATTATTTATATTTTAAATTTTATGGTACATAGAAAATTGATTAATAAAGAAAAACTATAAAAATAATAACAATTAGAACATATTATGAAATGTTTCCTTACCCTTCAGTTGAAAAATCCAAAACAAATTCTATTTCAAATTTGACAAATAAATTTTTATTTTAATTTTTATTTGCATGGTAAATAAGTGTATGCCCTTCTATGATGAGCTAGAAATCTCTTGAAAGACAATAATGAATTCAAATTTGAGCCCTACTCTTCTCCTTTGTGCTACAAAAAAATAATAAATCCCTCATTAGTTGTAATATGTAGTACTCCTTTCACATACTTTACTAAGCGGGACATCAAAATAAGTTGAGTACATTCCAGTGTTCCCATTTCCTCCTCTGCGTTGAAAAATAAAAATACCCATTTTCTCCTCTATGCTGAAAAATAAAAATAAAAACCCTTATTGGAAGTGCCCCATTGTACTCATTTTACATGTGTTCCTAATCCTATAAAACAAGTTGGATATGTCTAGCATTTGTGCCTTTTGGAATTGTTTTCATAGCATGAACCCTATCTATCTTAAAAACTCATGATCTCACATTAGTTGAAAGAATTAGTTTGATAACATCTAATCCCTGCCATACCACAATCATTGTGCTAATGATAAGAATTGCAAGGAAATGGTGTTCCTACTCACACAATGAGTGATTGTCAATGAGAGATGAGTATGATTGATGGCCTAGCCTTACCCTCACCTATTTTGTTGTTGTGCCAAAAAGAAAAACTTAACCAATAGTACTTTGTGATACCCTTTTCTCGTACTTTTCTAAAATGTCATGAAAATAAATCAAATACACCTAAAATTTACACATCTTGAAATTATATCTACAACATAAACACCTTACTATTTAAAATGCATAATATCTCACACTAATTACATCAACATAAAACCCCAATATATCATTATCTTTATATAATAAAATAAACCCAAAAATAATACTTTTACTTTTATAAATATAATAATTAATTAATAATAAAATTAACATACTTACTCACTAAACCTTCTCCCTTTATATTTAAAAATTAATAAAAATATTATAATATATTTAAAAATAATAACAACAACATCTCTTCAAAAAGCAAAGTGATAATAATAACATCCCTTCTCCCTATTTGCTACAAAGAATTACGAGTCATTAAAAATATTGTAATATCTTTAAAGCTTTCCATTTCAATAATACCAATAACATCATTGTCATCTCTTCACAAAACACAATGATAATTATAACATCCCTTCTCCCTATATGGTACAAAGAATTACAAGTCATTAAAAATATTATAATATCTTTAAAGCTTTCCATTTCAATAAAACAATAATATCATTTTCAAAAAAACAGGAACATCGAATTGAATATAGTCTTCCTTTGAGCACAAATACAATTATAAATTATTAACATAAAAACAAACAATTTCAAGGGGTTAGGAGTCGCGCTCAATATCACTCAAATTAATGGAGATGGAAGTGATTGCATGATTCCAAGTTTGTAAAATAGATACTCCCTTTGATGTGCAAGTAGTCTTATTAGATGTGAATGAACACATACCGTATGTGAATTTAAATATATATTTTTGTATTATATATCTCTTTAATAAGAAAATTAACGTACTACACGTAAATTTAATGGTAAGAATTTGTGGGAGGGTGGGGCAAGGTCATTATTATTATATGCAATGAATGGGGAGTATGTGCTATGTTTGTTAGGTAATGAATGGGGAGTATGTGCTATGTTTGTTCTTGTGTCTCGTTACAATTGATTGGTATTTTTTTAGTTATTTTTTATTTCTTTATAATAAAGATATTTCTATTTTTTTGTTTTTTTTCACTAATTTCTTTTTTGTGGATGTCGGTTATTTCTTTCCTATTTATAGTTTTCTTGTGTAATTTTAATGTTGGTTTTTTTGTAGGGATGTTTAGTCTACCTACTCTAACTTGATACCCACATCTCTTCTCCTTATTTGGTCCTTGTTGTTTCAGACTATTTCTTCATATTCATCCTTGTCCCATTATCTGTGTCTTGTCATTCTAATGACATGTCATCGTGTGCACAATCGTCGAGGAAGTGGAGGGTGTGGTATTCAAGCAGGTTTCATGCTCGCTACAGAGTCGAGTCCTTTACTAGGTTGTTCCATCAACAATCTCAACAAATCCAACAATATCTCTATGAAGTAGAGATGGAGGTTTCCCAAGACAGAGGTTACCACTTGAATTTAGATATTCTCATTGATCTCATTGATCTCATTGATTGGGCTCCAAACAAGAGGCATATCAAAGGATGCCATAATCAATATCTTCATGCAATCAACCTTTACTGGTGGATGAAGACACTTCTTAGCAAGATACTTTTGGAAAATGATGCTAAAGATGAAATCCTGTTAATGCTCGATGAAATCTGGACAACAAAATGGATCACATAGAAGCTTGGCTAGCCCCAATATCTGGTCTAGGAATAAACAACAAATATGTTGCAATTCCGACTAACGTGGAACCCTTTGTTTCCTCCTAGTTCTCAAGATGATTATGAAGCCTTTGACTCTCTAGATTTTTTTTAATAGATATTTTAGGGTACGTAAGTCTTGGTATGTTAGTTTACTTAGTAATTATATGTTTTGACTCAAGTACTATGTTATACCATGTATAATTTTAAGCTATCAAATTCTTGTAGTTCACAGACCCCGAAGATCGGTGACTGCTATATCCACAGAATATTTGTACCAGACAGATCCATCCGAAATGATCACTTCCTACCTGCTCAACCACAGAGCGTGACCTAGAGAGTGTCAAGAGAATTGAACTTGTGACCTTTCAATAGCAAATATTCTTTAATGACAAGGACTCGAGCAATTGAGCTAACCCTTAGAGCTATTTTAACAAAAATTATATTATATTATCAATAGTCTGATTTCCTAAAAAATAAATTAGAAAAAACAAATGCTAACCATAAACTTTTAAATATATGATTTTGTAAATTATCAATAAATTTAACCTTTAAACAAATAAAAAATAAAATAGTATAAGCAATATGATACAAAAATATCATTAACTTAAAACACTAGGCTTTGAAAAATAATCTTATTAAAATGAAATGACCATACCATTCCATTTGGTATATTTTAAAGAAAATAGAATAAATATATTCATACACACTAATGTTCACTAATAATTGGTTTATGCAAAATCATCGTTTCATATATAATTTACTTCACATTTTTTAAAGTATATATATGTGCAATATAAACATAAAATTATAGATTGATAAAACTTAACAGTGTTAAAGGCCAATATAAAAATTCAATTTATAAGTATTTAAATTGTATATGAACCATCATGGGCACATGAATAGCTTAAAAATGAATTTCTTATTAATTAATGGTTTATAAAGTCATCCTTTCATAATCAATATAGAAAAATAGTGTCACTCTCATCAAATTGCATCATAAATAAATCTTACATGTATGATTACATATATCAAATGATTATAGCAAAACGTTGAATATAAAGAGAGGAAACATATTCACACACAAGCTATTATTCACTACTAGTTTTATAAAATTATTATTATTATATTCAAGATAATTACAAACAATGTCAATATAAGTTATGGAAATTATCGGACAAACCAAGAAAGATATCCTAACCTCATATGTTTAAACTAATTATTATTTAAACATATATTCTAGGTCATAAAAATAAATAATAATATTTTGATTTTATATTTTACTTTATAAAAAATAAATAATAATATTTTTAAAAGTCAAAACAAACTTTTTTTTTCGTAATTTTTTTTTTAATTTCTTCATACAATTTCATTAATCAAAAAAAGTTTACATGGAGTTTATAATATTCATCTGATGGCGAAGTTTTTCACATAAAAGGAGATATCAAAGTAAATATAGTAAAAGAAACAAAGTATCAACTAGCTTAGGGTTGGTTTTCAAATTTATTCTTTTCCTTTCCTATTTGGTTACTTCCACCCACATATTTGGCGAAGGAGTAACCACGGTTTGCTGAAGAATTGTCTAACATAACGTTATTGTGTCCTTTTTTGATTCTAAGGAAACTGATACATGAGCTCACTTTACCGCTCCTAACGAAGCAATAGTACTGTCTATTTCGATGTGAATTGCTAAGCTTTTATTCTCCTTACTCTCCTCACGATCCTCATCTAAAGAGAGATTTTCATCATTCGATTCACTGTCCTCAAGATCTGAATATGATGAGTCCTCTTCCTCCATAGGAGGCGGGCTGCATGGCTTCCAAGCCTTAGATTTAGTCTTCCTTTTTACTGGATTTTTCGCATAGGAGTTATGTAGGTGTCTTGTTTGATGGCAGAGACAACAACGAAAATTTTTGTTCTCATAGTCGAGGATTTGGATCCAATGGAAATCACCTACATTTAGGTTGATTTTATCTGGAAAGCCTTCACTAATTTATAGTTCTGCACAAATCCTACTGAAAGTATAAACTCTGCTTTGGCCTCGCATAAGATTTGTGGCTAGGAAGCGACCCAGGGTATTTTCGATGCTTGTAAACATTGAATCATAACATAGATGAGTCAACAAGTTTGGAAGCCAAACCTAAATGGTGAGATTTGTAATTAATGTTGTAGAGGGGTCGAAATTTGGCAACCAAGGGGTCATGAAAAGCCCGACATTTCCCCAGAACCATAGGCCCTTAGATAAAGCACTCTGGTAATCTTCCTGGCAAGAAAACTTAACTATGAAGAATCCCTTAGAACAGAAGAGAACCTCATAGGACTGGCTCTAATTAGATTGTTTCTAGTTGTAAAGATATGTTTTTCGAGGCCACATCCCATTGAAATGGCAGATCAGTCCATGCATTGGCATTAGATCGTGAATATCTTCCAGACCTGGATGGGATATGTCAATAGAGGGAATGTATTCTGATTTTTGCACAATAAACAAACTAGGTGCATCCTGAGAAGTAACTACTTTTCCCAGAGTTTGAGGTTAGGAAGATGAACACTCTAGGGAGTCTGATTACAAACTGCATCTTTATATGAGAAATCCTAGGAGGAGGAGGATTTCCCTAAATCACCCCCTCGCAGACGGAGAGTCAACAACACAATGGAATTATTACAAATATTAATGAGAGATAGGAAGAGGTTCTTATAATTTCTTACCTTCATTAAGGAGGCGTTGAACCCTGTGAGGAAACCTTTATTTGAGCTCCAACAAAATTTTGAGGTCTCTTATGATATCCGTAGATCTCACCCAAAATAGCAAAGAGTGTCCAGACACCATTTTGACTAAGGTCTCGAAGGGACTCTTACATATACATCCTTTTTTAAACATAGCTTCCGCATCAACCAAGGTTTTTGGCAAGGGTGCTTTCTCCACAGCCAGAGCCTCTTGCAGCATAACCTCATCTTCTCTGTTACAGGATTGTTGCTCAGTAGTCAAGGATTTTCTTCCACTCACGAGCAAAGCCTCGGGGAAAGCTCCAGTATTTGCATCGACAACTTCTCTAGCTTCATTACCAACGATGGTAGTGATAATAGTGTTTGTTAGCACTCTGCCAAATTACCAAGGCTGAAGAAAGAATCCCAACATAGGTGACCACAGAATTTTTTTTTGGCTTGGTAGCTAGCCCTACCAAGTCGGAGAGGGCTCTCTCCACAATGTCACAGCCAAGAGGGCTAGAGGAATTAGGGTTTTTAGGCTAGATATGAGTGCAGGGTTTTTTTTTAATTTGATTGGGATTGGGCTTCACTGGATGAATATATTAGGTCAAGGGAGCTAGGCTAGCGAAAATGAGATAGGGTTTGCAGGGATCAATGGGGAAAGGTAGGCATAAGTCTTATCACTTTAAATATGATTGTGATGAAATAGTTTTGAGACTGATAATGAGCTAGGAAGAGCATGAGGGATGTATTCTTCCTAAATAGAGGAAAATGGACAAATTATGATATCTTTTCCTAAACAGAGCATGAGCAAACATGTGTTATGCTTGTCAACTTGAAAGAAATAATACAATAGAGATGTAATGAACATGAATACAACACATTCTAACATATTAAATTGAAGGAAAAACAATGATAAACATCATACCATATGTATCCCAAAAAATAGTTGCAACTCTTCTTTATTAACTGGCCAAAACTGAGTACAATAATTCCTTGATCAATAGGCTAACATCCAAACTAATTCCAACCTTTGAAAATGAGTCCAAAATTATATGATATGGGCCTCAAACAACCTCTCCCAACCTCATGGGTCGAATCCCTAAGTTGAGGAGTTGATCCACAATAATCTGAACTGATACCTAGAGTGTAGGGAGCTCTAAGTGACTCCTCCCTAAATACATTCAAACTGATTCATTTGACTTAAAGATAACTTTTACCTAATGAATATACCCCTAGGTAACTTATCCATAGCATAATTACATTTACCATCCTCAATTACATAGGTAGAAACATGAATTTTTGACGTAAAGTCAAAATCTCAGTAAAAAACCAAAAAAATATCAGCAAATGGTCATTTTTGCCCTCACTGTGTCATTTGAGCCCTCCATGTTGTAGCCTGATTTTAGGTGCCTTCCCGGTGTCCAAATTGGGCCTAGGATAGCTCGTTGGAAATAACTTCAAGTCCAGTTTCCAGATCTGCCTTCAGTTTCCAAAATGAAGGTCATTTTCCCCCTCAAAACTTCAATCTCCCAAGACTTCTCTATGCACAGCGCCCAAGCCAAAACAGGGGAAGAAATGTGATTTTTAGGTAATTTTTTGACCTTTTGACCTGTCAAATCTACAAATCAAGGCTAGAAACATGGTTTTCTGGAATTATTTTTTCCTTAGGAATCCAATGGTGGTCTTATTTCTCTCAAAAATTTCACCAAACATTTTCGTAGCGCCTAGGGTGTTGCGCAAATGATAGTCAAACTGTGTAAAAATTATGAATTTTATTGAAACATTGGCCTCCTAGATGGAGAAATATCTCACTAACCATGAGGTTTTTTGCAAACCTGAGAGAGGTTTTTGTTATTTGGCATGTTTTGAACAAAAACCTTCTCCAGTTTTTTAAAATTCATTTTGTTTCCACAATATTCTCTGCAAAAAGGTGTCTCAAACAGGATTTTGCACAGGAAAAAAATAAGGTTGTGAAGATGTGAATGGGTCTCTCATTCTGTAATACCTGTGTAAAAAGTGAGATAGGTTTTTGTACTTTTATATCTTAGGAACCAGTTTACAATATTTTTTTTCCACAATATGTTCTGCAAAAAGGTGACCAAACGAGACATTTCTGGAAAATGTGCCTTCGAAGAGTTTTCAAAATTTCCCAAATTTTCTTCATATTTTCCTCAAAATTGCTTCAAAATTACTTAATGGAGACCTGATATGGTATGCTATTCTATCATGGATGCATCAATGAGAAAACCAACTTATTCTTCTCTTTCTGCTTGATTAGGGTTTGTAGTTCTGGAACAATTCATAGAAATCAAAGCAGCCCACATGTTTGAAACATGTCACTGCCACAGGAGATGCAAAAATTTCTCTAGTAATTGTTGGCTCAAGTATGAGTATTATACCCCCTCTATCTGGCCTTCTATCTTCTATTTCTTCTCCCTCATTGTATGATCTGTTCTCTTCTTCTTCCATGATGTTTTAAAGTCAAAACCCTAGGGAAGTGGATGGTGTGAAATATGTTTTTTAGGAATGAGGAATGGGAAAGGGAAAATGAAGGAGATGGTGCTAGGGATGTATGAAATGGGGGAGGGGATAGGGATTAGTAGTATGATGGGATTTAGGATGGGGATTTTGGGATTGGGAGCCTAGGTAAATGTAACACCGAAGGCTTAGGGTTTTGGGAAAAAGGGTTAGGGAAAGGGAATTTTATAAAATAGGGGTTTAGGAATGGGTATTTGAAATTGTGGGAAGGGTATAAAGGTTCAAGGGAGTGAAATTTGGGAATTTTCAAGAATGCAATGTGGATACTAGGGTTTTAAAACAATTTCAAACACCAAATTCTAACATAAATTTCACAACACCCAACACATGAACTTGATGAAGATGATATTTAATGGCATTAGCTCTTACTCATTTGCTGGAGGTCAATGAGTAGGTTGATGAAGCTTTGGAAATTATTTTGTGCCACTTGAATGTGTTTTTGGAGGTTCTCTAGTCATTTGCGTAGCGCCTATAGCATTTGCGCCCTCACAGAAGCATGTGTGCCCTCTCTTAAGCATTTGCGCAGCGCCTCTTTTCAGACCACTTTTAGAGGCCTTCCTGGTGTCCAAATTGGGCCTAGGATAGTGTTGTACTGTACAAAAACCCTCCCTTTTATAAAAATTTAGAATAAAATTCATTTAGAAATAGGGTCCCTTTTTCTTCTTTTTTATAGGAATAAAAGACTTAAAAATAAAGATTCATTATTTTGAATGAATCATTGCATATCTTTGTTACCAAGTGAGTACAAACAAATACAACATTCAAAAAACTTCCGATCCAATAAAAAATAAAAGACTTTATTATAAAAAATAAATCAATTGCAAAAGTCCCATGAACAGTAATCGGAAATCGGAAATCGGAAGAAATCTTTGAGAGAAGTTTTACATACATGTTCAAAATCTCTGATGCGATTAATCGCAATCGCGTGATCGGAGCACTTTTAATAAATTATTTTTGGTCAATTGAAAATTCTCCGATTGCGACGCGCTTTATTATAAAACACTTTTCAAAAAGAAATAAACATTTGTTTCGCTTAAAATGGTAGACCCCACCATATTGCAGTCGGAAATCAGAGAAATCCATTAATAAATCTTTTCGATGGAAACTCCTCGATGTAATATACCATCATCTAATCGGGAATCAGAGAAGTTAGCAATCGCAATCGGCAATCGGAGAAATTTGTATTATGATATCTATGTACCATTTGAATACTTTCGATTGCGATTGAGATTTAATATTACACATTGGAAGAATTCGAAATAAGTAATATTATAATATTTCACAAGCGCCAAATCTCCAATGGTACGATTAACATTAAATAACAAATCAAATAAATATTGGCTTATGATTCTGTTTTGAATACACGAAGTGTGACCCAAAAGGAACATTTAAGTGTTATACGGAATCAATAAATAATGAATTGTGATTTGTAGTTGTTCTTTTCACTTGCTTGTTCATCACGACTGAGAAGCTTATTGCCTTGCAGAATCAAAGAACGCCAAATATTTTCATTCGCGGACCAAGGGAAACAATATCAGACACAGAAATGTCGAAGAGAACAAGGAGAATGAAGGCTGCTGGTGTCGCTAAGTTTGTTGAGATTCCTACAGTCTCAAAGGAAAAGCCAGCAAAGATGAAACTAGTTACAGATACATCATGTCAAGGGCTCGGCAGAATGACATGGGAAGGAGTGTATAATCTATTGGAGAATGAAAACCCTAAAGTCACAATAGCAAAGGTATCAGTACCTGATGAAGATAACTCAGATTCTGACTCTGAAGTTACTGATAGAACACTTGCAAATTCATTCCTACATCGAATCGCAGCCAGAGCAAACATCATTCCTTATTATGATGTGATTCGATGGGTCATCGATAGTGTAAAAATTAAAGACAGAATGTTTATTTCAGCTTCTGGAGCATCTTTTGGATCATTCAAAGCATAATACATCAAGGCAATGTATCATCTTCCTGATCCACAGAAAGTTTATAACAAAGAATTTGTCAAAGAGTTTGCTGACAGTTATAAGGTTCAATCTGAACCTATCAAAGAATGGAGGAAAAATCCTGAAAAACACAAAAATGAATCATTCGGTATGTATTCAGTAGATTCTTTTTTTCCCCCATATTGCTATGCTGCTGCCATGATGTGTAGATTATTTGGCAATAACAATTTTGCTAGGTTTTCTATACAAATGGTTCCTTTATTCCTAGCTGCTGTCAATTCCGAAATTATGGATCGGGCTGTTATTCTTTTTGATAGGATAGCTAATAGGATACTTGAATACAGACAAGTTAAAAGCGCTGGAAATGCCACTCCCTTTTTCTTCTGTGCTTATATTTTAGATGCCCTTTGTTTCAATTCTGAGTTTCCCTTGTTAGGATGGAAATGGACTGCTAAAGATCCCACTCCGATTCACATATATCATAACCTCCTTTGGAAATTTCATTTCAAAGATCATGTATATAATATATGTCATGGTTTCCTTATTCCAGTCTTTCAAACCATTTTCAATCGCCTTCCCCCTAGACTCTCTGACCAAGCTAAATCTGACTTATCCTCAATAGGATACTAGTTTGGAGAAGAAAAATTTACGTATGTTAGGATTTTCGGGAGTATTGTGGAACCCCACGTTCTCCCCACTTATTGTCCCAGATAAACTTTTAGCTCAAGAAATATCCTATCAATTAACAGTTGAAGGGATATCCAGGTTTCTGAGAAATAGTAAGAAAAGAATGTGGCCTTCGTTTCCATTCAATTGTGGACATTTTACTTTGAATGACTTCAAGCATGCAGAAAAGGAAGTCACCAAAATAAAGGGTTTTAAATTAGCAATAGTCCCGGGAAGACAGTATGATCCACAAAAGGTGGCTTTTAATGTTACCTCTTTAGTTTCGATTGCTCGATTCGAGCATGAACCATATGAGTTTGATGATTTGTTTGTTTCATTAAATGATTTTTCTCAAGTCTATAATTTGGCCAAGTCCAGATTTCAGAAAGAAGAAATGAATAAATTTATCTTATTCAGAAGGAAAAGATTGTTAAAAATTCCTCTAGATCAACTAAGAGTTACTATGCAAGAGGCAGAGATAGAAGATAAATCTGGCAAAACAACAAAAGAAGCATCTACCAGTAAGCCCACTACACAATTATCTACTGACCAGCCCATTGTACAGACACAAGAAGAAGTAACAGGAAATGATCCTATTATACATGCTGAAAAGATGATCATTGATGAGAAATCCCAAGAAAATATTGATCAGCAGTCTACAGCTCAAACAGAGAAGAAATGCACAAGTACTGATACTAATGTGCATGGCCAAAAGGAAAGTTCAGACAGTAAAACTGGTAAAAAAGAAGGAAATATAGAGAAATCCGATACCCAACTTGGAGGAAACGAAAATACCAAGAAAATTGTAGATTCTGCTAATCTTAATATTTCCTCTCAATTGTTGAAACAGTATGATCAATTTGCTCATCAATTAGGACTGCAGGATAATCCTGAAGAGAAAAATCCAGAAGATCAGGATGTTGAAATCATTCCTGAACATCCTACAGGACAAATTGTGTTGAAAATTGAGGAGATCTCTCCTCTAGATGTATTCTACAGCCCTAAACATAAGGCTATTGTTAAAAAACAGAGAAAAAGAAGGAAGATGGATCAGGACACAAATTTTGCTTCACAGGAAGAATTCATGAGTATTGTTTATAAGAATGTCGAAGTGAATCCATCTGAGGATCTCACTAAGTTATCTCAATATGTAGGAGCATACAGTGCTGCGACAATAGATAAAGCTGCAGAAGTTTCTCAGTTGATGACTCAGAAAGATCTACATCTAGCTTTACTTGAAAAACAAGCTAATGAAAATCAGCAGAAGATTGCTCAATTTGAATAGCAATTTCAAAATCAAGAGCTCAGAATTAAAGAGCTAGAAGAGCAGCTTGTCACATAAAAGAAAAAAGTTGATGAACAAACTTTAAGTAATCAGCGACAGTTGAATCAAGAGATTGAAAAGCTACAAAATTTGTTACAAGATGAAAGGAACACAAAGATTGTGCAAGAAAAAGAATTTCAAGCAGCCTTAGATAAATTCAAAGATTTTCCCAAATTGAATGAATTCAAAATAGAAGCTCTTGAAGCCAATAAACTGTTGTCTCAGTAGTTAGATATTTTTTATACAAAATTAACTCAAACAGAGCCGTTAATTGATATAACATCATCTTTGATACATGGCATAGTTACTCTCAGGCAAGAGATTGATGATGCCGATGAAAAGATTTCTGAATTTCTTACTTGGCAGGATACAGAAAAAGGAAGAAAAGCTAATCTTCCTAAAATAGAAGAAAGACATAAGGAAATCCTGTTTACAGAGTGGGAACGACAGTTAATGAAAGCCGAGAGAGCTATATCAAGAGCTAGAGGCATGATGGGTAATATAATACAGTTTATCAATGACAGCTTATATGCAATTAATCTCATTTCAGATTGTGTTCCAGACAGTTTGCTTAAAGTCAAAGACACTGATCGAAGATGGAAAGAAGAAATACTGAATAAAAATCAACAGATCAATGAGCTTCAAACAATATCTTGGGATAATATGTGGACCTATCTAATTAAGCCACTCAATCAACAATTAGCTATTAAATGCCTATCAAATGCTGTTGATTGTTTGATTCCAGAATTCTCCAATGCCACATACGCTGGACAGTTACATTCCAAGATGAGTCATCCATCAGAGGTCCAGGAAATGTTGAAAATTTGCCACCTGGCTACATTGAGCGAGAGGGAAAAGCAATGAATCAGTTCCACAAAAGATAGCATTTCTGTTTTTAAGTTGATAGATTGTAGCAGTAGTAGTAGGATTCTGTTTTCATGTAATTTCATATTTAAACCCTTCTCATGCATTGGAGAAGGGGTCCTGAGTTGTAATATTTTTGACTTGGAGATTACATTTCTGCACTCCACTGCCTCTTATATTTTATAAAGGATCACATCTGGTGATTTTATGCGGAATTATCTTTAAAGTGTTGCATTTCTGTACCTTGGATTTGATTTTGCATCGGAATTACTGGATTATAGTATCAGATTTCATTTGAAAGCTTTCAAGATTGATAAGGTATTTTTATCTATTCATTGTTGGTTTCTTTTGTCATATGATATTCGCTTTAAAATTTGCTATCATTTATATATATTTGTTTTCATAACGTTTCTTTATATATCATTTTTGAATATAATTGAAATGTTATCTTTCATAAGTGTATGTAGATGATATACAATGATGAATACAATATTCTAATATAACTCTGTTTAATTTCTTAAACAGAGTTATCTTTATTTGTTACTGCACATTTCAATTAAACTTTAATACATTTTTATGGTTATTGTTAAATTGGAATAATTTTAAGTTGTATTCACATATGATACCCGGGTTAGTCTTAGAATTTATTTATCAGTATTTAGTTTAAATTAGATAGTTTTATTTCAGTTATTTAAGTCCCATTTTCACTCATCCAAATCAACCCATCAGTTATAAGGAAACTGGTCCTTTCAATCCAGTCGGAGCCACCATACCAAACGGATAAGGAGCTGTCCTAAGGTCCCGACCGGGTGGTTTTCCCCAATGTTTGAACAGAGATCTTCTAGGCTTCAACAGATAGCTATTTAGAAATATTATCTTGTATAATTTTCCAAATATTCCTTTAGTTTTTAGAATGGACTTGATTTGACCTGGCAAAAATTTATTCTCCTAAGACTGGTCAAAAAGTGCAGAATGAGGGTGCAAAACTACAGTGTGCTGTTGTGAGCTCAAGATAGTTCATTGGAGAGATAGATCTGTCTCATTATCATTTGATGCATCAAGCAAGTCATTTTGACACTCCATCTAGGAGAAAAAAATATTTTCCCAAGGTCACTCTAGAAGTGCAGAAAACCTCTTGTAGCACTAGTATTTTTTACATTTATCCCAAACCATGATACCTGTGCAATAAATGAATGAGGTTTTTCGTTTTTGACCTATGATGAAGAAAAACCTCTCTCAATTTTATCAAATTCATCTCTGTTCTTTCAGAAGCATACTTTGAAGCAAAACTAGCCCTATGAATGGCAGATGATTTGACTCTTGGAATGAATTCTTGAAAAATGGTGGGGACATGATGTTTATGAGATGAAATGACCTCATAATTGCTGATATGACCTCCCTTATGTCTTCTCTGCTCATATGTATCTGATTCCATAGAAAACCCTGGGTTAGTGGGAGAGGAAATTAGGGTTTGGTGCTTGTGGAAAATGATGATTTGAGCACCCTTGGGAAAAGACAACTCCCTTTGACATTTGATCAATTGATGAACTAAAAAATCTTGCACTCTGACATGTGATTCCTTTCAGTTTGGCATGTGAAGTTTGAGTTGGTAGCTTGGGATAGAACTTATTACATATTATGAGCATAAAATTACATGAAAAAATAAAAATAAATTACATCTCTATTTTGAATAAAATTACATTTTGGTATGAAAATCATACTCTGACACCAAAATTACATCTTTAAAAATGATATTTAGATGCTGATAAATCCTCTGTAGATGATTGAGAAATTATTATTTGAGTCACTCTCACACCTTTGATGACCTTATTGAGATAAAATGGTGTGTTATGAACCTTGAAAAATTAAACCTAATTGACCTAATGGGACCTTGGATGACCTGAATTCGTGGTTGACTTTGACTGACATAATGACATAGTGAAATAAGCTTTTAAGATTATTTTATGCTCAATAAGACATGAAGGTGGGACATCAAATGTGAAATTTTGAGGGAGAGTGAGGTTTTATGACTAGGGCTACCATCAGTGAATCAATTTTTTGCATGACCTAATGGAATGATAAAAAATTTATGAGTGGGACCCTTAAAATTAATATAAAAAGAATGATTTTGATCATTGATGGAAGAATGAAAATTCTGACACTGACATTGGCCTTATTGGGGATGGAAGCTCCTTGGAGGTGTTAAGAACACCATAGACCAAGTGCATAACCATTGGGCCAATATGGTCAAAAAAATCAAACTGAAATGCATGACTAAATACTGACTAAAAATAAAAAACTTACTAAATTTATTGATGGCAACATATCATCGAGACTTGAGGGCTTCAAATCCTAATGACAACTACCTGCTTGCCGAAGACATATGTACCATCATGTGAAGTGATCCTTCCAGTGTAACCAATCCAGCAGATGGCCACTTACTGAAATTATACTCTCATTTTCTTCGAGGAGGCAGAAAAAACAAAAACTAGGCCACTCCAAGTGTCTACTGAAGATGTGCTTCTGGTCCATGAAAACAAGAAAATACATCTTTCCTGCTAATTGTAGAAAATCAATAAAAGGATCTTCAAAAATATGAAATGTTACCTTGTCTTGAGATTCAGAAAAAACACAAACACACTCTTCATTTTAATTTGAAAGAACACTTGGTTGTTGATCCATAGTAGAGCATAGGGAAGTATGACTTTCTGATATCTGAGTGTTGGCTACAAATTCCTGAAGAACGAGAAAATCTGGCTCTATCACTTGCATGTTGTCTCTCTTAGGCTCATACTCCTCAAATTCATATTCTAAATCATCTTTTAACAGAAAACATTCTTCAAGATTGTTAAACATGAAAACCCTATTTTCTTCATGAAAGTAAACAATATTTGTTATTTGATCTCCTTGCAGAAAATCATCCTCACAAATTGGTTTACTCACAACAACTTCCTGTATGGCTTCATCAGTCTCATGACTATCATCATTCAGACCCAGACTTTCATTTTCAATAATGGAAGATGCTTCACTTACACATTCTTGACTATGTGAACATTATAAGAGCTACAAATCTACATTTGCTTGGGCTGTAACATGATTTTTCGGGAGCTGATCTATTTCATCTTCAGAAAAGGAGAAAACTGAGTTTTAAATCAATTTACATTCATTTAGTGATTTTCATTTTCAGGATCGAGAATTGGCACTTCTCTTTCTTGGTCCTAGTTTGTCTCATCTAAGGAGGGAGCTACTGATTCTTTTTGGTGATGAAAAAGGTTTTAATGCAAAGGCTCAAGGAACTACAAGGAAACGACCCTCTAGCGGAGGTTATAAAGGAGGTTTTTAGTGTTACAAAATTGGGCCAAATTATCAAAAAACATTTTCTACAACATCCGTTTATGGTTACGGAGGTTTTGGCGGAGCTTTTAACGAAAATTCAACACAACTAAAAAAAATGGGCGGCCGAAGGTTATTACGGATGTTTTTTTCATCGGTGCGCTACTCAAGCTTAAACGCATCGGTGCGTACAACTAGAAGGTGGCCCAGGCTAGTCGAAGGAGCATGCACCGGGACATCAAGGTATAAAACCGCACCGGGCACAATGTTGGTAATATAATGCACGAGGCTGTTCTAATTGGTCTTGGGATTTGTGCGGTGCCCATAGGTCGTCTCAATGCACCGGTACATAGACTTATAGAAACGCACTAGTGCACAGTATCACACAAATGCACCGAGATTTATAATTGGTATCAACATTTTTGCGGTGCCCATAGGTCGTACAAATACACCGGTGCATAGAGCCACATAAATGCACAGTTTCACACAAACACACCAAAATTTATAATTGGTATCGGTATTTGTGCGGTGCCCATAGGTCATACAAATGCACTGGTGCGTAGTGCCACATAAACGCACCGGTGCGCAGTACCACACAAATGCACCGATATTTTTAATTGGTTTTGGTATTTGTGCAGTGCCCATAGGTTGTAGAAATGCACCGGTGCACTTCAGAATACAAATGCACCGGTGTACAGTAACTGCACGCACCTGTGTTCATTTTTATTTTTTAGAAACATCGACCTGTGACAGTGCGATTATTGTGATTTTTAAAAATTCATTATTCATGAAAGAGTCGACACATCTTATAACAATATTCATGAAAGAGTCGACACATCTTATAACAATATTCATATTAATTAAATTTTTATTAATGCATTTGAATGTGATGTTTGGATTAATTTGTTGTATCATATCATAATTATTGTGATTTTTTAAAATTCATTATTCATCAAAAGTCAACACATATATATCTTATAACCGCATTCATATGAATTAAATTTTTATTAGTGCATTTGAATGTGATGTTTGGATTAATTTGTTATATCATATAATCAAATTTCACATCTCTTCATTATAATATTTAATCATCCATAAATTTAATCAGTGGTGTTACATTTCACAACAATAAAAATGGAGAACTAATAGAATAAAAAATAAAAAAAAATATATATATATATATATATATATATATATATATATATATATATATATATATATATATATAAGACAGTCTTTTTCATATAAAATGGGGCAGTTATTAGTATCCCTTTGTCTTTCAATTGGAACACTATGTCCATTACATTAAACAAAATGTCTGATTTCAAAGGATAATATTTCAAAAAATACAACGCCTTGCATTGATATCCAAACATAGTGATCATCATTCTTCGCTTGAACTGTTGTCACTGCTAGAGCTATTTCCATGACTTAGGTTATTTTTAAGAATGTTTTGTTCACGGTGTTGATTGTTTTCTTCTTCTTCACCTTCCATCTATAAACATAAAAATAAAATATAATGAGTATATATACATTGGTGAGAATAATGAAAATTGCAATATTAAATAATATACATCAATGTAAATCGAAAATAAATGACGTACCATTGCAACAATTGACTCATAAACTATACACATTCTTTCAAAACCATGTAACATGTCATCTTTCAAGGTTTCATCTGTTGGCGCAGTTCCATACTTTGTTTCCTGCAAGTTTTATACCCCATAACAAATCATATATTTAATATAAAAGATTTTTTTGTTCTATTAATTATAGACGGAGCTAAGTAAAACAAGATCGATAGATGCTTACAAATTCCACAATTAATTTTTGATATGCCAACATATACTCACAACTCATATTTAACCCAATTTCAATCAATTCACATGATGGTTCTTCTTTGTATGGTAGCACCTGTTTGAAGACATTCAATGATGATTTTTGTAAAAAAACTTAAAAAATACAAAAATAAAATCTAGTTAAGTTTTTTTAAGGAGTAACAATTACTCACAATCTTAGATATCAACCCTTTTCTTCCTTATCATCCTGTTTTATGTGCTGAATGGGATCCATTTTCTCTTCTTTTCTGCAAGAAAATAATTGAAAATTAATATTTAATTCTAAATTGTTTATTTATTGTATCTAATGATAAAAAAATTCAATGATTACATATTACATTTGAAGCACGTTGTTGTTGAGATGGCTCCTCCTGCAATGCAATTTTGTCCATTTCTTTGACCATATCCTTGTACACATTTTTGGACATTCCTACTGACATATTTTTGATATCAAATCGTTCATATTTTGAGATTTTCATATTCCTGAAAATGTAACATGACAATAAACTATTTAATTTTTATATTGATATATGAAAAGTAAATATAACAAAAGTGATATTTATAAATAATTCGAGACAAACATTTAAATGAATATTACTTTTTCATTCCTTCTTTTTTGTTGTTGTATGTTTTTTGCTATTAAAAGTCTGACATGTCTCATTGACCAATTTTGTGGAAACTCTTCCTGTAGTTTAGATAAAATTTGGTTCTTGGAATCATTGGATTGATTTTTGTATTGTAAGTAGAAAGAACGTCTATACATTCATTCCACTAGATCTCTCAAGCTTTTGTAAAAGTTTTCCCCCCTTTCATTAACCTCCAGCACCGCTCTAGATGAGCTAAGGAGAAATTTATTTTCATTTGCATGTTCTATTTTTTTTCTTTTCTTAGAACAACATTCCTTTTCTGAGTTGTTGGTCTCTGTAGAACATTAAACAGATGTGAATTAATAGATTGTTTGACACATGTTATCTAATAATTTTAAGCATATTATTAATGAAAATTAAAAAAAGAAACTCATATTGGATCCACAGTATTTTTTCATTCACCTGATTCATTATTTTGCAATTTTTCCATCAAGATTTTACGCTCTTTTGGTCCTAGATAAGAAATAATCTTATTGATCTTCATCATTTTGTAGCTCTACATGATACACAGTAAACAATACATATTAGTTAAACTTACATATAGTTCAAAAATAATATTTTTTGTAAAGAATTTACAAAGAAATTGCATTTTTATTTTCTTGATGTGTTATCAGTATTTTTGTTAATTGATATCTTGTTAGTCGTTTCTTTATAAGTCTGAAACCTGTGCCATATCATTCATTAATATATTTATAAATAAATTGTCAACTTTCTAGGTTAAAAAAAATCTCAAGCAACCGGTGCGCCATTCATTTTGTACGCACCGACGTCGGTGCGTGGAGGTATTATAAACACACCGCAAAAACAGTATAATAGACCGTGTGGTGCTATATGTCAACAAGGAGTACCGGGGCATTACATGTTAACCACCACACCGATTAACACAAAGAAAATAATAAAAATAATCGAGTGTTGGTTTTTGTAGCATAAACCAGTGCCATATTTTACATATGGCGCACTGATAAAAAAAAAAAAAATTGTTTTTAAAATTTTTATCACACAATACTTCCGCGATGCATTGGGATAATATAGCGCACCAATGCACTAGGTTACGAAAGGCGCACCGATGAAAAAAAAATATGTTTTTTTTTAAATTCACGCAAGGGCCGACATGAATTGGGATCCGACTATGCAAGTCGTCCCGTGGGTTAGATGTCTTAGTCCTATATATAGCAATACAAACCATATAAATCTAAAATGAAAAGCCATAATTCTAAAATCACAGAAAGAAGGAGAATAAAGGGCAGAAACAAAAAGAATGTAGGGTTTGTTTCTAAAAATGGTTTTTTTGTGAAACAGCACGTTTGCGGTGCGCCATAATGAAATAGCGCATTGGTGCAATATTTTACATATGGTGCACTGATAAAAAAAAAAAATTAAATTTTTTTATCACATAGTACTTTCGCGGTGCGTTGGGATAATACAGTGCAGTGGTGCACTAGGTTACGTCGGGCGGATCGATGAAAAAAAAAGTCTGTTTTTTTTTAAATTCACGCAAGGGCCGACATAGATTGGGATCTGACTATGCAAGTTGCCTCGTGGGTTGGATGTCTTAGGCTTATATTTAGCAACACAAACCCTATAAATCTAAAATGAAAATCCCTAATTCTGAAATCATAGAAGGAGGGAGAATAAAGGGAAAAAACAAAAAGAATGTGGGGTTTTTTTCTAAAAATGGATTTTTTTTTTTTTTAATGCAAAACAACACATTTGCGGTGCACCATAATGAAATAGTGCACCGGTGCCATATTTTAAATATGGCGCATTGATTAAAAAAAATGTTTTTAATTTTTTATCACACAGTACTTTCGTGGTGCGCTGGATAATATAACGCATCGGTGCGCTAGGTTACGTCGAGCTCACCGATGAAAAAAAAATCTATATTTTTAAAATTCACGCAAGGGTCGACATGGATTGGGATCCAACTATGCAAGTCGTCCTGTGGGTTGGATGTCTTAGACCTATATTTAGCAATAAAAACCCTATAAATATAAAATGAAAAGCCCTAATTCTGAAATCACAGAAAGAGAGAGAAGAAAGGGCAGAAACAAAAAGAATGTAGGGTTTGTTTCTAAAATTAGATTTTTTTATTTTATTTTGTGCAAAACAGCACATTCACGATGCGCCATAATGAAATAGCGCACTGATGCAATATTTTACATATGGCGCACTGATAAAAAAAATTGTTTTTTAATTTTTTATCACATAGTACTTTCGCAATGCTCTGGGATAATACAACGCATCGGTGCACTAGGTTACGACAGGCGCACTGATGAAAAAAAAAAATCTGTTTTTTTTTTTAATTCACGCAAGGTCCTAAATGGACTGGGATCCGACTATGCAAGTCGTCCTGTGGGTTGGATGCCTTAGGCCTATATTTAACAATACAAACCCTATAAATCTAAAATGAAAAGCCCTAATTCTAAAATCACAGAAAGAGTGAGAAGAAAGGGAAGAAACAAAAATAATGTAGGATTTGTTTCTAAAAATGGATTTTTTTTTTTTTTTTTAAATTTTGTTTCTGAAAATGAAAAAGAAATTGAAATTTTTTTCTTATTGCGTAAAAAAAACTGCAGAAAAAAAAAAAGTAAAAAAAACAATAAACATTGAATTTCTTTTTTTACTGTGTAAACAAAACTGCAGAAAATGTAAAAAAAACCATAAACTTTAATCACGAGATCGTTTGAAATTCTATGCTACAGGGTTTGAATCGCTAAAGGTTTGGAATTATAATTGTCTGAATACTTCTATTCGAACGTATTTCCCTACTCCACAGGGCTCTCGTGCTCTGTTTGCTCCAGGTATGTCTCCTGCAAATCTCTGGCTGAATTTTTTTGCAAAATTAGTGAAATAATGAAAAGTGTTTAGTATTTAAAGAATTGTTTTATGAAATTAGATTTTTGAAAATATTTTGCCGCCCATTTTTCAATTTACCGCTTTTTTTTCACTTAAAGAAAATAGAGTTGCACTTTTTTTATTTAAGGTTATTCTTCACTGGTGCATCACTTAATAGCACTGCACCAATGCGTCCATTTATAAAACGGCACCGGTGTGCAGTAACGAAAACACACCGGTGTGGTGATATTTACATTAGCACTAATAACAAGAAGTCCATTTTTAAGACACCAAAATTTATTTTTGATTTTTCTCAAATGTAGGGAGAAAATATCATAATTATATCAAATGGAAAACCCTTCAAAATCCAGCTCGTTCCATAATATTTCTCAAATTCCATCGCAAAGTTCTCCCCATCCATCTCGAGACATAATATTTACTTCAGATTTTATTTATATTTTCATTATCTAATTGAATTTATGTTTTTTATCCATGTCAATCATGCACAACTTAATTAAATTTATAATGTATACAAATTTGCAGGTTCATGCAGATTCAACATCGAGTTCAAATGCACAAAATATTCAAACAGCTCCAAAATGTCGGAAGCTTTTATCAGGCGCTGCATACCGCAAGGCGCATTTGGTAGACAAAAATGGACAGCCGCTTCACCCTACCAATTGTAACAATATTGCATCTTCTAGCCACAATCCTAGGACAATGATGGTAATGATTATAATTGCTTGGTATATTGATTAATGTAATTATTTCAACGTAAAACCAATTAATCATGCAATATTTTCAACGTGGTTACTAATTGATATCATATATTTTGTACTAATCATGTTTAAATATTTTTTTTTAAATTATTAGGATTCTAGTGATGATGAGTGACCTACCTACCATCTTCCATTGCACCCCACAACAATGAAAAATCGAGAGAAGACTGAATTAAGAGAAAAAATCGGAGAGGAACGATACCAAGAATGGTTGAATCAACCACCGATTCAATTCCTGCTACGTCCAGATTCACCAATTAGGAATGACTACAGAAATAGTAGTTATTCACAAGCTAGCAATGGAGGCAATCAAATAGAGCTTGGTATGGATGATTACTTAAGGGTTATGACTGCCATGGAGACATGTTGTTATATGCATTCCAAAACGATGATCAACTAGGGGATGATGCTCATATCGCTGACACCTTTTTCAAAAGCCTTAAATTTTCTTCCACCACCCCTCTCTTTGGACCTGGCGATCAGTCAAAGTCTACTCAGTTGGGGACAATGATGTTACTGTACAACTTGAAAGAAAATTTTGGCTTGTCGAATGCATCTTTCTCGGAAATTTTGAGGCAAGTTACCATAAAGTGCTCCCTTATATAAATTTGAAATATAATCAGTACACTGCAATGAACATTACAAATGATAAATTCTATGAATGTTAATAATTATATCGGCATTAATGTACATTTATTAATATATTTTTCCATGATCACCAACTACAGGTTATTCAAAGATAAGGTTCTTCCGAGTGATAATGTCTTGCTCGGTAGCTACAAAGAGGCAAATAAATTGTTTAAAATGTTGGGTGTTGAGTACATATCATATCATGCATGTCCAAATGATTGTATTCTATATAGAGGAGAATATGCAGATAAAGAGATGTGTCTAAAATGTGGGAATGAAAGATATGATAAATAAAAAAATAAGGGTAAATCATGTATTGGTCCTCCTTTTAAGATATTGAGGCACATGCCTATAATCCCAAGGATTCAAAGGCTCTTTCGTTGCAAATAATTAGCTATGTTGTATGGATGGCATGCCTCACATATAAGTGATTTGGGAGTTATGTGAATCCAAACTAATTCAATAGCCATGAAGCATATAGAGGATACATTGCCCAAAAAATTCAAGGATTAAGTACGAAGTCTACGACTCAGCATAGCCATGGATGGCGTCAACCCATATTCCCTCTAGAACACCAATTATTCTATTTGGCCTGTAGTAGTGATCAATAACAATATCCCCCCATGGTTGTTCGTGAATAATGAACATCTTATGTTGGCTCTCATAGTCCCTGGTAGAAGACAAGTGAAGAATATGGATGTCTACTTACAACCACTGGTAAATTAAATGAAGGAATTATGGGATGAGATAAATATATACGATGTATCAAGACCCATCGCAGCAGAGAGGAGTTTTACATTGTATGGAATATGTGCTTACATGGCACATGATTATCCAGGCTTAGGAGTTTACTCTGGTAAATTACATGTTTAATTTATTGATTTTTTTATATACATAATAATATTCTTTCACATATTAGTTATTTAATTCATTGTAATATTTGTTATGATCTTCATGATATTCTTTAACGTGCCATGCATATTAATTGTATACAATAATATCGCAATTATTGTAACAAAAGGGTATTTTGGATATAAATGTTGTGGACATTCTCTGAAAGCTAGATGGTCCAAGGACCTACAAAAGCCAGTGCATGATTGCTCCAAGGTATTCCTCCCGGAAGAACACCCTTACAGAAGAGTAGCATCCGCTTTCAATGGTAAATGAGAGAGAACCCAAAGGCCTCCAATAACGACACCATCTGAATGGCTTCGAGCATATGAGAGAGAGAAGGAGAAGGATTTCATAGAAATGTTCGATTCAAATGGGGAGCCTATGTTCGATGATCCAAAATTCTTCGACACCTATGTTGAGAAATTTCCCATTGGGATGAAAAGGAAATCTGTCTTTTATAACCTCCCATATTGTGAGCATCTTAAGATTACCCACTTATTAGATCCCATGCATATATTTAAAAATGTTTCATATTCTTTATGGAGGCACATATCATTGAAACAAAGTGACACATTGGTTGTTAGGAAAGATCTTATAACTTCAAAAACTAAAAAGAAACATTGGCCAAGACGATTAGAAAGTACGGGATCAGAGGCAGGCATTGGTCCCTCTAATTCATGGTTTTTCAAAGAAAGTGATGTCCCATGGATTTTTAAAAAAGATGATATTTCTTTGGCAAAGGAAGTTATAATGGGTGTGAGGGTGTCAACTTCATACGAGTCTTCACTACGGCGTTGCTTCACCGTGGATGACCATTTTTCGGGGTTGAAATCACATGACCATTTGAATCTTTTAAGAGTACGTATAATGTCAAAAGCATGATTTTATTATTTGATATATTAATAAATTTTATCCCATGTGGGGATTATAAAACATAACTAATTTTGTATATTATTGCACGTGTTTATAACTTTGCAGTGTCATTATCCTTTGTTCGTGCGTGGGTGTGTGAAACATGAATTCCCTCAAGACCTAGGATGTGCCATATCTAAATTATCTGCATTTTTACATTGGATAACGTCAAAGGAGATTGATGTGGCTAGCATTCCACGGTGGCGTCAAGAGATAGTTGAGATTGTTTGTATGTTTGAGAAGGAAATTCCGACGAGTTTCATGGACTTAGAGGTTCATCTTCTAATCCACCTAGTAGTTGAGGTTGAATTAGTTGGGGTGGTTTCTTGTCGTTGGATGTTGAATTATGAAGAATTGAAAGGTTTTTTTCGACAAAGGGAAAAAACCGAGGGTTTTATGGTAGAGGGGTACATATCGTACGAGTCTTTCTATTTTCCAGTGAGTACATCAATCAAATAGAAAACAAACCAGGTGCAGTGATTTGGGACGATGAAAGGGATGAAGACAAAAGAGAAGGAAAGTTGCTCCAAACGAGTGGAAAAAAGTGCTTGACAAAGAGTAAGCGACCTATAATTTTTCAAATTTACAAAAAGTTAATATTCACGTTGAACTTCGATATAATGTATATTTTGATCTCTAAATACTATATAATGTTGGTTTGATTTCATTAGCAAATGCAGAAATTGAAGCAATCAATAAATTTGTTCTTCACAATTTTGAAGCGACACAACCGTGGGTCGCATTGTACGAACAAAAGATGATGAAATGGGATAGTGACAGGAAATAATTCATACAGTTGAATGGTATAAGTGTTCCTTATACCGATCATTTAAAATAAAATATGCCAAAAATATGCCCCAACAGTTGGGTTGCTGACCAAATCAGAGAGAAATACGGTGCAACCGGTCGTTACCCCTGTGCTGAAGAGGATGCACTAAACGTAGGGATTGGGTGCAGCAACTTGGTAATAATATTTTTAATTTATATGTAAATTTGAAACTTATAAGACATCTATATTTCATATTTTAACTGTTGGGTTATTATAAGACACATGACACTATGATTTTTTTAATTTTTTATAATAGGTGCATTTGTTTCCATCTATGTGGGCATATGGACACCATTTTCGCACAAAAAATGTCGATGCTAGAAACATCACACAAGTCTGTGGAGTGGAAGTCGAGTTCGATCAATCTAGTTGATCTAGCCACCGTGATCAAAACCTAGTACGAGGGACGTTAGGTTACGTCAGAAAGATACAAGATATCATTGACATGGATTTCTCTTCTTTCCAATGTGTTATTTTTAGGTGCAAGTGGTGGGACACCTTTGATCGGAATAATGTAAAGGAAGATCTCGATAGTAGGCTGATATGTATTGACTCTAGAAATATGTGGGATGAAGCTAAGGAGCCCTATGTTTTCCCCAAACACTGCAACCAGGTGTTTTTTTACCCAGATGTGTTGGATAGGGATTGGTGGTTCGTATTGAAACATGACCCTAGATCAAAACATATTTTTGAGAACAATAGTGTTATCATGCCATGCGATCTGGAAGATAATGAGGGTGATCATGAGAACCGAGAGTGATATGGTACATGTGTTATTTCATCAATATTTGTACTTTTTAAGATGGGGTTTTCGAAACATTGTAATATGTATTTTGAATTAATTGGTAATTTGCATTGTGTTAATGTTTAAATCAATATTTCACTTGATAATTTGCAATTATGTTGATCTCAAAACAATGGCGTGCTGTATAAATTAGTTTTTTTTTTGTATCTAAGATCATAATAAAATAATGATAATTCTAAAGTACATGAATTTATTTGCATTATTTTCTAAACTTTATTATGTTACAATAATTCATATTATTCTAGATTTATTGCAATTTCACGTACAATTACAATTTTAGAATTTTACATATATACAATTACAATTTTACAAATTAAAAAATTACAATTACAATTACAATTTTACAAATTTACATATATACCATTACAATTACAATTTTAGAATTTTACATACAATTAGAACTACAAATATTACAATTTTACAATATCATGATCATTTAATATTAAATTAATTAATAAACATCAAGTTCATGATAACCATCTTACAAACATCATATTTGACTAAAAAACACATTCAAAATCGTTAACATCATCGTGATCATGATCATCTAACAAAACAAAATTAACATTATATATAACATCATCACAACACAAACATCAAATATACATCCCATGTGAAATAATTTCTATCACATACACATCTATCTTCAAGCTGCACATTAAATGAAGTACATATCATACATGACCTAACAATATACACATCATGATGATCACCGACATGTAAATTAAGTACAATTGCAACATGAACATAAAATACATGGACCATATATATATAACTGAATAATGTCAAAAATATACAACTGTAATATAAATGTCATGGATCAGTCGGTGGTACATCATCAATAGCAGTACTAGTAGAGGCCTTCTCAGTCAATGCTGTAGCCTCGACGGTCGATGGTCCAGCCTGCTCATGATCATGAGTACTGTTGGATGCTTCAGGCTGCTGACTGGACGTGGCCGATGGTCCAGCCTGCTCTCCATGGTGACTACTGCTCGATGCTAGTGGAGGTTGCTCATCTGGCGTGGTACAAGGTGAACGATCATCAGATGATGAGTCGTTGCTCGCAGACTGTCAATCACGTGTTGCATCTTGACCACGCCTATAACGTGCAACAGTCCTCCTCAGCCGCGTAACTAAGGTCGTAGCTCCTACAACATGGCGCATCAGGTTGTACATGTCATGCGACATGCCTCTCCACATATGTAACAACCTACCATTGGCCTGTATGTCTCTCATATTAGTGGACCTGATGCCCACCTCAACAATCAATGCAGTGAGTTGGTCGCCCAACTCCATCATGTATCTACTATCAAGCCGACCGCGCCTAGCAAAAGGCGGTACCGGCGCACCAGTAGGAGCAGGTCTCTCTACACCAGCCTCCCGATGATCCTCAACATCTGGCATACCCTAATCGTCATCAGGATCCACACTTGGATCATGTGGTGGTGTCGGCAACTCCTCGCCATCAAAAGTCCCAATGTTTGCAAAATATATACAAGTACACAACAATAATTAGACAATTTCATTACACAATTTAATAAAAACAAGTTAAATAACATGTTAGAATAAATTTAAATAAAATAGTAAGATTACCTCTGTCATCCGGTGGCTCATCAGTTGTGAAGAGGATGTTGGCACACCCTTGCCAATCCAAACCCGCATAAGGATAGGGGACCATAATGAAGGGATGCTCGTCAAAACTGGCTAGCAACTCTAGTGCATCATTTGATATCCTTGCTGTCAACACACTCTTGCCCCTCTTGAGCATCATCTTCCCCCACATGTGCATCTGTGCCTCGAACATAGGCCTACGAGGCTGCCGAACAAAAGTAGGCTTCGTCTTTGGAAACCTCTCAAAAAATAAAAATAAAAACTGTGAAGCAAAAGGGAAGTTGACCCTCCCTTGTGCGTGAGCATGACATCTATATAAGGATGTACAAAACTACCGCAGAAAAATGGCAGACCACCTAACAATTCATGGCTCCTGTACTATTAATCAACATAATATAGAAGCAAGCAACAAATGTGTTTCCCGTCACTGGTGTTGTGTGAAATGGTCGAAATGAGAAGTGAGAGGCACCTCACCTCCTAACTACCAAATGCACCAATACGTAACTGACCTCTGAAGACCTGAAAATCTAAAGGAGACAGTATATCTGCTCTAATGTATCTCTGGGAGTACACTAACTGAATCCCTGCTGCATAGCCAGCTGGAACCTCTGGGAATGAGGGAAAGTCCATCCCTCTCCTCGATAGCCCTGTAATGAAATATATATCCTCCTCATTGGGCGTGTACCACTGGTTACGACCAACCAGGAAATATTGTCAGTGGGAATTCCACATGCGGATAAGATGTCTCAAAAACAAACCATGGCCCTTTAGGGAATTAGCCTCCTCATAGAACTTGAGGAGGCCTACCTACCTTAGGAGCCCCTAGGTAGCTGCTGTAATAGGGCGAGGGTACGCATCTCTCTCCCTCTCTCGTGCCTCCCACAGGCGAACCATGTTATACTGGTCTACCTGTTGGGTCTGTTGTTCCCCCTCTTCTCTCCTTTCACGTCTCTGAATGATTGACATATTAAATAATTTTTTTTTATTAAATGAGACATGTATTTAGAAATAGACATATATAATGTTTTTTGGAAAAACAAAAACAAAAATAGTCGGTGTGCCAAAAAAAACAGGCATGCACCAGTCCCGGTGCATCTTTTTATGGAGCGCACCAGCGGCAGTGCACTGGAAAATATTCAACGCACCGATGGCGATGCTCCTAAAAATTTTCAGTGCACCATTGACTATGTACATTGTCAGAAGGTCGGTGCGCTGACTAAACTCTACACCTCGGGGCGTATAGTTAAGTCAGCACACCGAACTCCTTCCATCATTACATAGTCAACGGTGTGGTATTTTACCAGGCTAGATTGTTGACCCTATTGAAATAGGGAATTCAGTGCGCTGACAATACCCATCCCAGGGCGGATATTTTAGTCAATGTACTGGGTTGTCGCTATTCCACTTGGTCAACGGTGCGGCCGGGTAACCGACCACACCGTACTTTTTTAAAAATTTTAAAATAACATGGTGCGCCTTCGGTACTACCCCAGAACTGGTGCGGATACCGTTAGCACCATTTTACGAGGCCGCACCGTTGACCCTGTCGAAATGTGGAATGCGGTGCGCCGACAAAATTACCCGCCTTGGGGCATATATTTAAGTTAACGCACCGCGTTGCCGCTATTCCACATGGTCAACGGTGTGGCTGGGTAAACGACCACACTGCACTTTTTTTTAAAATTTAAAATAACATGGTGTGCCTATAGGTATCGCCCCGAAACCAGTGCAGATACCATTAGCACTGGTTGTAGTGTGGCTTGTAAATTTACAGGAAGCACCGCGAACTGGTGCAAGCTGAACGGCTCGAGCACACCACGCGACAAATTTATTTTTTTCTTTTAAATGGTTAATTTTAAGGTTATTTAAAATTCTAATCTGTTAAAAGGCTTAATTATAGGAAAACAAGAAAAATACCTGTACATTTGGCCATCGAGGAGGCATATTGGCTGTATAATTTGCAAAAGAAAATTTGCCCACTGTTTTTGCAAAATTCAAGCTGGAGATTGGTGGGCAATGCACAGTAGCAGTGCGTGCAATGGGTGCAATGGGAGCACCGATGTTAGGGCGGCTCAGACAAGGATAAATTGCACCGGTGCTTGAGAGCTTTAGAGCACTGAGAAAAGTGAAAATTTTGGTTTTTTGGCCGTAATTTTTTTTTATTTAACCATGTTTTGGTGCGTGAGGTTTTATGGGTGCACCGGTGCAGTTTCTTAAGACCGCACTGAGCGGTTTCTGTTTTGGCGCGCTTTTTACGGTACGGAAGAGTTGTAAAGAAACGGTGTGCTACAGTAATACGACACATTGGGCGGGTGTGTACAGAGCGCACGGTGTCCGGTGTGCCAATGTTTTGTGCGTACCGGTGCTTTCTCTTGCTGAACGCACTGGTGTGGTTTAGGATGATAAGCGCACCAGACGAAAAACATCCGCAAAAACCTGCGCCCACCAACCTCCTCTAGTAACTTGCGCTAGAAACAGATGTCTGGGGTATTTTTATAAGGTGTTCCTCAAAAATATCCACTAGAGGGTTTTTTCCTTGTAGTGAGGATCTCTTTATCCAAGGAGGAAACTGTTGATTCTTGTTGGGAAGAAAAATCATGAAGGGATTATATGATCTTATCATATGGAAACTCTTCATCCCCATACAAATTTTCAAGAAACTTAATGAAATTATCAAAGATCTCACAACAAGTATCAATCATCGACAAGGAAGAATTGGAGCTTTGATAATGTTGAAAGAAAATTGAATGAAAGTCCTTTAGAGAATATACACTAGCGGATGGTAGACTCTCATACCATGATCTCACTTTTTCCTCCAAGGTAGCCATAAACATCTTCATCAGACAATCTTTAGGAAACTCAATCTTTAGTCTGTGAATATGCAAATGAAATTTTACCAAATGAAAACTAGCATCTTCACCGTCTTGACCCTTAAACTTTGATAGTCCTGATTGGAAATCTATACGAGGAATATTGTTCAGAAAACCAGGAATATGAGCTCTATTCATAGGAGAACACCTTCAAGAAATCAAATCCATTTGGACAACAGTGAGTTCACCAAGAATATCTTCAAAATACCAGTTCTTGAAAAATGGAGTCATCATTAAAATTCTGAACCTTTGGATTCTTCAACACTGTAGTAGCCAGGTGAATGATGCATAGCCTTCTTATGTGTCCAATTTTTTTTCACCATCATTCTATCTTTTCGTTCCTCGTCAAAGGGACCATAATGTTAGCACTCTGCCAGATTCCCAAGGCTGGAGAAGGAATCCCAACAAAGGTAACCACAGACCAAAATTTTGGCTTGGTAGCTAGCCCTACCAAGTCAGAGAGGGCTCTCTCCACAAGGTCACACCCAAGAGGTTTGGAGGAATTAGGTTTTTTAGGCTAGATATGAGTGTAGGGTTTGTTTTTTATTTGAATGGGGTAGGCCTTCACTGGATGAAGATATTAGGTCAAGGGAGCTAGGGTCAAAATAAGGTTATCACTTTCAATATGATTGTGATGAAATGGTTTTGAGATTATGATCATGTCTTAAAATGAGAAATAAAAAAATTATGACATCTTTCCCTAAATATAGCATGAGAAAACATGTGTTTTTCCTATCAACTTGAAAGAAATAATACAATATAGATTTAATTAACATGAATACAACACATTATAACATATGAAACTGAAGGAAAAACAATGATAAACATCATACCACATGTATCCCAAAAAAAGTTGCAACTCTTCTTTATTAACTCACAAAAACTGAGTACAATAGTTCCTTGATCAATAGGCTTACATCCAAACTGATTCTCCACTGAAATGACAAATATATGATATAGAACAAACAACTTCCAACCTAAGAATCCATTAGTCGTATTTAATCTAGAATGGTAAAATTGAGAAACCAATAATGTCTTCAACTAACTTGTCATTTACAATGATAATTAGTAATAATAATATGTCATGACTTAGGATTAAACAGTATACCAGATTTTTAGGTATTTTTTGACCTTGACCCACAACTTAAATCAAGGCCGAAACATTTTCTAGAATTACCTGTCCCCAGGAATCCACGGTAGTCTTCAAAATGTTATGAATTTTCAAGAAACATTGGCCTCTCGGATGGAGAAATATCTCACTAACCATGAGGTTTTTTGCAAACCTGGGAGATTTTTTTGTTATTGGCGTGTTTGAACAAAAACCTCCTCCATTTTTTCAAAATTAATTTTTGTTTGGCCACAATATTCTCTGCAAAAAGGTGTCTCAAACAGGATTTTGCACAGGCAGAAAAATAGGTTGTGAAGATGTGAATGGATCTCTCATTTTGTAATACCTGTGTAAAAAGTGAGATAGGTTTTTGTACTTTGATATCTTAGGAACCAGTTTACAAATTTTTTTTTTTTCCACAATATGTTCTGCAAAAAGGTGACCAAACAAGACATTTCTGGAAAATGTGCCTTCGAAGATTTTTTCAAATTTTCCCAAATTTTCTTCAAATTTCCTCAAAATTGCTTCAGAATTACTTCATGGAGACCTGATATGGTATGCTATGCTATCATGGATTCATCAATGAGAAAATCCAACTTACCCTTCTCTTTATGCTTGATTAGGGTTTGTAGTTCTGGACCAATTCACAGAAATCAAAGCAACACACATGTTTGAAACATGTCATTGCCATAGGAGATGCCAAAATTTCTCTAGTACTTTTTGGCTCAAGTCTGAGTATTATACCCCCTCTATGTGGCCTTCTAGCCTCTATTTCATCTCCCTCACTGTATTATTTTTTCTCTTCTTTTGCCATGATGTTTTAAAGTTAAAACCCTAGGGAAGTGGATGGTGTGAAATATGTTTTTAGGAATGAGGAATGGGAAAGGGAAAATGAAGGAGATAGTGCTAGGGATGTATGAAATGGGCGAGGGGATAGGGTTTAGTAGTATTATGGGATTTAGGATGGGTATTTTTGGATTGGGAGCCTAGGTTAATGTAACACCTAGGGCTTAGGGTTTTGGGAAAAAGGGTTACGGAAAGGGAAATTTATAAAATAGGGGTTTAGGAATTGGTATTTGAAATTGTGGGAAGGGTATAAAGGTGTAAGGGAGTGAAATTTTGGAATTTTCAAGAATGAAATGGTGATACTAGGGTTTTAAAACAATTTCAAACATCAATCCTAACATAAATTTCAGAACACCCAACACATGAACTTGATGAAGATGATATTTAATGGCATTAGCTCTTACTCATTTGTTGGAGGTTGATGAAGTTTTGGAAATGATTTTGTGCCAATTGAACGCATTTCTGGGGGTTCTCTGGTCATTTTCGCCCTCACATAAGAATTTGCGCCCTCTCCTAAGCATTTGTGCAGTGCCTTTTTACAGGCCACTTTTGGAGGCCTTCCACATGTCCAAATTGGGCCTAGGATATCTCATTGGAAATCATATCCTGTCTACTTTATAAACGTGCCTCTTTTTTGCAGAATGGACTTGATTTGACCTATAAAAAAAATTGATTCTCCCAAGACTGGTAAAAACATGCAAAATGAGGGTACAAAAATGCAGTGTGTTGTTGCATGAAACTTTTGGGGGGCTTCCTCAACTCCAAATGGAGCTCAAGATAACTCATTGGAGAGATAGCTCTATCTTTTTATTATTTTATGCATCAATAAATTCATTTTGACACTACATATCGGATAAAATGTGATTTTCCCAATGTCACTCCAGAAGTGCAGAAAACCTCTTGTAGCACCAGTATTTTTGACATTTCTCCCAAAACATGATACATGTGTCAAAAATGAATGAGGTTTTTATTTTTTCAGCTATTTTGAACAAAATATCACTCACTTTTATCAAATTCATCTATGTTTTTTCAGAAACATACTTTGAAGAAAAATTGGCCCTATGAGTGGCAAATGATTTGACTCTTCCAATGAATTCTTGAAAAATGGTGGGGACATGATGTTTATGAGCTTAAATGACCTCATACTTGTTGATATGACCTCCATTATGCCTCCTCTTCTCATATGTATCTGATTCCATAGAAAACCCTAGCTAAGTGGGAGAGGAAACTAGGGTTTGGTGCTTGTGGAAAATGATGATTTGGGCACCCTTGGGAAAAGACAACTCCCTTTGACATATGATCAATTGATGAACTAAAAATTCTTGCACTTTGACATGTTCTTCTCTTCATTTTGGCATGTGAAGTTTGAGTTGGCAGCTTGGGACAAAACTGATTACATATTATGAGCATAAAATTACATAAAAAAATTAAAAATAAATTACATCTATGTTTTGAATAAAATTACATTTTGGTATGAAAATCATACTCTGAAACCAAAATTACATCTTTAAAAATGATATTCACATGCTGATAAATCCTCTGCAGATGATTGAGAAAGTATTATTTGAGTCACACTCACACCTTTGCTGACCATATTGAGATAAAATGGTGTGTTATGAACCTTGAAAAATGAAACCTAATTGACCTAGTGGGACCTTGGATGACCTAAATTTGTGGTTGACTTTGACTGACATAATGACATAGTGAAATGAGATTTTAAGATTGTTTTATACTTAGAAAGACATGAAGGTGGGTCATCAAATGTGAAATTTTGAGGGAGAGTGAGGTTTTATGACTAGGGTTACCATCAGTGAATCAATTTTTTGCATGACCTAATGGAATGATAAAAAATTTATGATTGGGACCCCTAAAATGAATATAAAAAGAGTGATTTTGATCACTGATGGCAGAATGCAAATTATGACACTAACATCAGCCTTATTGGGGATGGCAGCTCCTTGGAGGTGTCAAGAACACCATAGATAAAGTGCATAACCATTGGGCCAATACAATCAAAAAACTCAAACTGAAATGCATGACTAAATACTGACTAAAAAAAAAAAAAAAACTTACTAAACTTATTGATGGCAACATATCACCGAGACTTGAGGGCTTCAAATACTGATGACAACCACCTGCCTGCTGAAGACATATGTACAATCATGTGAAGTGATCCTTCTAGTGTAACCAATCCAGTAGATGGCTACTTACTGAAATTGTACTCTCATTTTCCTTGCGGAGGCAGAAAAAACAAAAACTAGGCCACTCCAACTGTCTACTGAACATGTGCTTCTAGTCCATGAAAATAAAAAAATACATCTTTCCTAATAATTGTAGCAAATCAGTAAAAGGATCTTCAAAAATATGAAATGTTACCTTGTCTTTAGATTCAGCAAAAACACAAGCACCTTTGTTTACCTTATTGAGATAAAATGATGTGCTATGAACCTTGAAAAATGAAACCTAATTGACCTAATGGGACCTTGGATGATCTGACTCCATGGTTGACTTTGACTGACATAATGACATAGTGAAATGAGTTTTTAAGATTGTTTTATGATCATCAAGACACGAAGGTGGGTCATAAAATGTGAAATTTTTAGGGAGAGTGAGGTTTTATGACTAGGGCTACCATCAGTGAATCAATTTTTTGCATGACCTAATGGAATGATAAAAAAATTCTGAGTGGGACCCCTAAAATGAATATAGAAAGAGTGATTTTGATCACTGATGGCAGAATGAAAACTATGACACTAACAGTATCTGTAATATATGGAAAATAAGCGGTTTGGCCCTTCCCCTCAGCGGGACTCGACCGCTCCTCTGCAGTGATAGTATTCGTAGGGTTTCGATGTAGATGGCAGTGTGGTTCCATTCGCAGGGCCTTGGCGGTCTTCGTTGAAACTTTCCTTCGTAATCATTCCAAACCAAAAAAAACAATTATATTTTAACCCAAATGGAAAGGAATGCATACAGAGGAAAATGTGTTAAATCCAAAGGAAGTGAATTTAAAGAAAATGGCATGAAATGCATTTTAGAGTTTATCAAAATACTTAGAAGGGAAATAAAATTAATTATTATAATTTTTAAAGCATTGTAATATTAATATTTTTCAATTTTAAATTTTATTTGTTAAAGGAAAAACGCCTTGCATTTATTTCTCTGGAACATTTTTGTTTTTTAAAGAATCATCAATCCAAGACGTTGTGGCCATTTCTCAAGAGAGTATACACTCCATAAAGGATTATAGGAAGGAGGCCGTCATTTTAAAATTAGATCTCCATAAGGCATATGACTGTGTAGATTAGACTTTTCTCCGTATGATTATGCACAAGATCGATCTATTTGTTAGGGGTCGTTCAATGGATCAGGACATGCATCTCCTCGGTTATTTATGTGGTATTGATAAAAACATTTCCTAAAATTTATTCCAAGCATATCGTAGGCTAAGACAGGGATGATTTTCATCCCCCCCTTTTTTTTATGTGGATCATATATGGATTGAGTAGGAAAATATTGACGACATAGATGGGGGCGCATTTTTTTGGGCTTAAAATCACAAATAATGTATAGGTTTTGCACTTAATGTTTTTTGATGATGTTATACTCTTTGGACAGGTTTCTTCGATACAATGGTGATATATTTACATTATTATCTCTAAATTTGGTGATGCTTCTGGTTTATACATGAAGAAATTAAAATCTATGCTCATCCATGCATCTTGCGATTGGGCCTAGGGTCCAAGTTGCGGAGATTGCAAACATCTTCTCTGTTGGTACCTCTTTTAAGGAATCTAGCTTCAAATATCTTGGTTTCCATTTGAAACCAAATAGATATTTAACCAAAGATTGGCAGTGGCTGATAAAAAAAATTGAAGTTAGACTATCTACATGGTCTCATAAATGGTTAATGAGTGGAGGGCGATTGATTCTTGCACAATCGGTTTTACAAAATATATCTGTATATTGGATGCATTTATCTCTATTGCCTAAGTATATCATCAGAAAAATTAATTCCAATATCTCAAAATTTATATGGTTTGGTGCAAAGGAAGGATACAAGATACATCTTGTGTGCTTGGAGTATATCTCTATGCAAAATGAAATGGGTGAATTGGGTCTCGAAAACCTCAAAAAAATTGGATGGGATTTGTTGACAAAAAGTTCTTGGCCTGCATTATTCGAAGTTGACATATGGCAGCTAATTATAAATGAAAAAATATTTTTTTAAAATGACTCTTCATGCATGGTTAAGGACTTGGGTAGAATCTACAAAAAATGGATCCTACATGTGGAAAGGATTCATGAAAATCAAACAGTGCGTAATTGGAAATTTATGATTGGAGATTGATTATGGTTCTTTGGTTAAAGTTGGGTTTGATCCTATTTGTGGTGTCTGAGGCTATCATACTTTTCCAAGTGTGATCATACAACACCTTCATGGCTTGGGCATATACTACATTAATCAAATCCATTCTAATTAGGATATTATTCAACAATATTCTAAGTGGAAATGGGTTGAGGAATTGGGATTAGCTGGTAACAATGTTGCTATATGGAAGGCCTATATATTAAAATTATAAATGGCGGGTATAACATTCTAGAATAGCGAATATTCTCTCATAAGTGATGGGAAATCAGACCAAGGAATCTTACCTATGAAGGTGATCTACGATCACGTTTCTATTTCTCTTCAGGCCCCTGAGGTGAAGTATTGGTTCAGGAAGGTATGGTCATGGAATATGCCTTTAGAATTAAAAAAAATTGGCTCACTAGTATGGAAGAACAAGATTCTATGTTGGGAGAATATTTGCAAGAGGGGTTATTGTGGACCTGGTAGGTGTTATTTGTGGCATGGATCAAATGAAAATATTTTTCATTTATTCCTCCAGTTCCATGTTGTCATTGCTATTTGGCTAAACATGTTGCAACAATTAAATTGAAATGTGTGGTGTTAGCCAGCTATAAAATTTGTTATATCAAATGCTGGCTAAAACATTTCTGGAGTCTTCAAGGAACAGATTTTACTGCTAAAAAGTGTTGGCTCTTGAAGACTCTTGAAGGCCTCATGCCTCTGTCCCAATCTTCACTACTGTGCCTATTCTACATTCAGAAATCCTGCTGATTCCCAAGAAACAATACTGCTGCAAGCACCATGTTCCCCCTTCCCCTCTTCCAAAACTGACCTTATTTCCCCTCCTCTTTCCCCCATAAAATCCCTCATTTCCATGTTTTTCCCCTTTCCCCTTCATCATAATACCTTTGATAAGGTTTAAGACCCTTTCTTGCCTTATCGAAACCCCCAAAAACCATTGAAAATCATTGAAAAACTATAAAAATCACATTTTTTATATATTATATACTTAAGCCCCTTGGGCCAAGTCCCTAACCCTTCCCTTCCATATGCCCTGGTATTGGAACCAGGCGCTGAGCCATTTGGGCTCTTATCGCAATCAGCAGAAACACAAAACACAAGCCTTTCTCTTTAAAAAACCCCGATGCCAATTAGCCCTCCATCCTATCTCCCTCGGTCATATTGTCTCCCATGCACCCAAAGGCCCCACAGACGGGCGCCAAACCATATCGAAAATTAATTTTTCGCCCTGTGCACTATAAACCTTTGTTTATATAAAATTGTCGGTTTTTTTTAATTATTTCCTATAGTTTCCGCCGGTGCAAAATTATAGTCAATCTCCACCATCGATCTGATCTGCAGATCGACGACGCGCGATCCATCGCCCTAGTGGTCCCCGCCAGCCATTTACTATTGCCAAATTGGGCGGAATCCATCGCACCGATTTCAAGCGGAGGGCGGTTTTTTCCCGATCAGTAGCGATTCCATTCACCACCCGATCCGTGGCCTTGAGCACTGTTCAAAAACCGCCGCTCATCTCACATTAAAGTTCGGACATGGACCCAACGCGATATTGACGTCCACCATCTGATCTGGGGCTGCTCATCGGATGGTAGTCACTCTCCGAAGATGCCCGTGAGATAACTTGGGGTACGGCACGGTCCTACAAGCATCTCTACCATCGATCTGATCTCCAGATCGACGACCCACAATTAATCACCCTGATTCCTCGTCCAGTCAGCATTTCCAGACTCGGGGGTTTTATTCATCTAGAGTTTATTAAAGGTTTGATGTCCGGACATGTTTCTAAGGTTGATCGGCGCCTGTTCTCCACCGTTGATCGCGTGGGCCGATCTCATCCGACGGCCCATGTTTGTCCTGAACCCAAAACATGATTTTCGATCATTTTTCTCCAAAACAAAGGTTTTAAACCTTTGTCTTTGCTTTTATTTTATTTTTCCGAATATTTTTCCCCCTTTACGTATTTATTCACCTCTGCTTCTAACCATCGATCTTCGTGTGATCGATGGCTCCGATTCAAATTCCTCTTTCGCTCTCCTCTAACCTCCTCTAAACAATCTCGACCATTGGATGATGCCATCCAACAGCCATGCTCCCTCCACGCGCCTTCTGAAGCAGTAAACCTATACATGCAGGATTTCCTAATGTTTTTTGTATTATGCAGGGTTTAAATGTTTTTTCCGCTATATATGAAGGAAATTCAAAGGCAAAGGGTGACGATCCTCTCGCTTTCGATTCACTAGAAGAAATCATTCACAGGGTTTAAATCCACGTTTTATCAATGATTCATGAGGCATTGATGCCATTCAACCCCTGCGCAGCCCTGCACACCAGCAAAACACAGTGAACCAAGCACAAAATCAAAGAGTATCAGTGTCGAAGACTGGAAACACACTAGAAAGGAAAATTGAAGACAGATCTTTGGGGATTACATTTAAAAAGGTTTATCAAAAGCCTAATCCCCAATTAAAACACAGTTAACAGAAAAATCATAAAGGTTCATTAGACAGAAAGCCTCCACCGCCACATCTGAGGCAAATCGATTCCTCCTAGCTCCCACGTTGCCACCTGTGCCTCAAAGAATTCATATCAGAGGCCAAAGTTATTGATCAGGATCATATTTTTGTCTCAAACGCAGCCAGAGAGTAAATTCTACCAAGAAACTTCATGAAAAAATATCAACAGAGTTACTTTGACATCACACAGAGTCTCGAAGGTCAAAAGGAGCTCCCACCGAGCTTAAAATTTTATGTAAAACATTTAATACAGAGGACACCTATGTAAGTTCCTTCATCGAGCCCCCCAAGGGCCGAGGAACCATTAAGTCTGTATTAATTATCTTAGAAATATTTTATCAGATCTCACCTCCTCATTCCTCTATATATACTACTGTAGAAGACGAGAGAGGGGTTGATTGATGTAGTTGCTGATCATTGTAATGTAATTGAGCTTGAGACTTCTACTTGTAAATAGTGTTCACTGGCCCTTGAAGCTCTGCTTGTGATAGATAAGTTAGGCTGAGATGAGTAGATGATTGCTAAACTAAAGCATTGGACTTAAAGCTGTAACTGGTTTGGAGCATCAATACAAGCTAATTTATGGGATCCTGGTCTATGTTGATGATGATGTTTTTCTCATTGTAACTTGTTATTTTGTTTCTGTTTCACTGTGTTCATTTTCTCTTATAAAGAACAGCATGCATAGATTTAGGACCTACTGTATATTAGTACCCTTCTCTGACTGAAAATCTTTATCTTCATTTTTTCTTCCAAATCTGTGTTATTTAAGAATGATTTAATTCAGTTTAAGCATAGGAATGTTGGTGTTCCCTCGTCTTATTGTCTTAGCTGAATATTGTTCTTAGATGTTACTTTCATTTCATGTTAAGTAGAGATGAACTAAGGAAGATATGGTGTGCCCTGGTCCTAGTTTTATCCCCAAAGACTGTCTGAATGTTTCCCTTGGAATGTGTTAAAAGCTGGCTAGTTTAGAAGTACTTACCAGATCTTAGGCCATTTTTTGTTATCTTTATGATTGTCTTGGAAGTGACCAAGTAAAGCAGAGCTAGGAGAGGATTTGTGGTGAGCCCGGCCCGCTAGTTTCTACTCTAACAGTTGCCTTCAAGTTTCCCTTTGTTTTTATATGTTTTATATTGAAAGTGTATCAAAGGTTGGCTAGTTTAGAAGTACTTACCAGATCCTAGTTTTCTTTCATGTTTTTCTTAAGTGTGTGTCAAAGACTGGCTAGTTTAAAAGTACTTACCAGATCCTGGGCTGCTCTTTGTTCTTCATCTATCTATTTCCATTTCTTTTGTCTCATTCCATTCCATAAATCAAACTTTAAAGAGATCCTTAGACATAGATGACTTGCCCCATGGACCACTCTTGCCTCTTGCTGTTCCAATTAAACCCTATTGTGACTCCATATCCCAATAGAATAAAACTTGCAGTTATCTATCTTCCTGGTCAAAGCTTATCCTATTTGCTTGCAACTTCACACCTTTGAAACTCTTTGCATTTAGAAATTTCCACCTCAATATGTATATATGTAAATAAACAAATAACAGCACCATAACATAACCCTAATATCATTACCCAAAACTTCAAAGACAAATCCATCTTTTCACTTATTGGAGAGATCCCTCTTCGGATTCAGGAGGGCTAGATCCTAGAATCCCAAAGTGGTCGAAATAATGTTGTTTCTGTGATTGGACTTTGCCAATCTTGCTAATTACAGATTCCTAACATGTGGGGTAGATTCTCATCTATTGAAATATGCATTAAGGTGTGGATGACACATTTCATGGATGTCAGTACTCTTCCTTTTTTATCTTTTGGTGTATATGGCATTACAGGAATGCCATTATTTTTTAAGTTTCCTTTGTTGACATTGGTAGGAAAAACAATAATATATGTGCTTACTACAATGAATTTGGTCATGCATCTCAAAAAGGAAAGATTAGAAGAATCAAAACCATTAAATGTATCAAAAATTTCCCAGCAGGTTTTTTTAGGGCCATGCAACAACATATGTGTGGATGCAGGGTTCATTTAGTGCTTTCCTCAGTTTCACTTTTGCTGGAATTGTGGGTTAGGTACAAACTCCAAGGTTGAGGTTATAGTGAGGTTATAGCACTTTGGGGATTGATTTACTATCCACGATGGATTCATATTGAGACTATACATGTTTTTGAAAACTCAAAGATCATTATTGATTGGATAAACGATAGATCTACTTTCAACCCTCTTTTTATTGAGCAACTGGATGTGCATGATCAGAAAGTTAAAGAGTATGTTTCATGTGATTTCCTTTGCACATATCTATAGGGAACAAAATCATGTTGTTGACACTCTATTGAAGAAGAGTCTCACCCTACAGATGGGTGAGATTCACTTCTCTTCTTTTTACATGGGAGAACAACAAGCTTCTCGCAATATTCCATTCTATTGAGCTTATTTATCTTTGATGTTTATAAAATATTTGTTTGATGGCCTTTAACTATAGCTTTTGTAAATGATAGATGTTCTCATATAGTTTATAATGTATATTTTTATTTATTTTTTGTTCCAAATTGAGACACTTATAAACAATAGGGTGATGATGTACATGGGATCCTTATCATGATCATGGCTATATATTTCCAAACTAAACAAAGTTATTGATCAAATGAGAAAATTACCTGGTACCCATTTTTTTGAGGTAGCAAAAAAAACACCATATTTTGAAAAGTGGTGATGCAGAATCACCCTTTATGTTTTAAGCATATTTTTGGCACTTTAAATTTTCTTATGATTTTTTTTTTAAATGTCATGATTTTCATGTCGATTTTGAAAAGTTTTAAAGCAAACCACCTTTTTTTTAGCATATTTTTGGCACTTTAAATTTTCTTATGATTTTTTTTTTAATGTGATGATTTTCATGTCGATTTTCAAAAGTGGTAATGAATCAACCACTTTTTTTAGAGGGTTGATTTTTGACACTTTAAATATTTTTATTTATGAAGTATGAACGTTTATTCTAAAATGTTAGTGATTTTCATGCTAATTTGGGAAAGCGTTGACCATTTTTTCATTAGAGAGCCTATTTTTTACACTTTAAATTTTGTAATATTGGTGATTTTTATGTTTGTAATAAAAGATGGCAAAAAGAGAACCAAATATAAAATATATATATATATCTAAAAAAAACTCATGAAAATGTTAAAAAATAAAATTTAAAAAGAAAAAAAAAATACAAATTATTAATAAATAAATAAATTAAAGGAAATTAAAAAAAAATACATAAAAAATATAATAAATAATAAAAATAAAATAATAAACTAATAAACTAAAAATAAATTAAAAATATTAAAATATTAAAAAATTGAACATTTAAAAAAAATCATATAAAAAAATAAAAAAATAAAAAAAATAAAAAAGATTTCGACCTCCCCGAGGCCGCCTGGGCAAGGTAGGTCGATTATGAGAATCGACCTCCCTTGCCCAAGCGACCTTGGGGCCTGGCTATCGGGCAGAGGGGAGTCGTGTGGCTCCCCTCCTCCCGATGGTCAGGCCCAGCGACCGCCTGGGCGAGGGGGGCTGATTCTCAGAATCGGCTCCCTCGCCCAGCGAGTCGCAGTGGGTGGCCACCGAGTGGAGGGGAGTTGTGCAATTCCCCTCTTCCTGGCGGCCAGGCCCCGAGGCCACCTGGGAAATGGAGTTTGATTCTCATAATTGAGCTCCCTCGCCCAGGCAGCCTAGGGGAGGCCGAAATATTTTTTTTAATTATATTCTTTTATAATTCAATTTATTTATTTATTTATTTTATTTTATATGATTTTTTTTAATTTTAATTTTTAAATTGTTTTAAATTTTTTTTTATTTAATAATTTGTGATTTTTTTTAAATGGTTTTTTTTTACATATTTTTTAAGATGGTTTTTTTTTAATTATTATTTTTATTTTTTTTCAATAGATTTTAATTTGTGTTTTTTTAATATGTTTTTTATTTTTTTTTAGTTTTTTCAATTTTTATTTTTTTAATATTTTTTTATTTAATAAAAAAAATCATTTTAATGTGTTCTTTTAATTTTTAATGTTTTTAATTATTATTTTCAATATTTTTATTTTTTATTTTTTTATGTGTTTTTTTTTCTTAATGTACTTTTTGGTTTGTTTGTTTTTTTTATCTCATCAATATTGTTTATTTATTTATTATGTTTTTTTTTTCAATTTTTCAAATTCTTTTCTTAAATTATGTTTTTTTTTAATGTTTTCTTTTATTTTAAATTTACTTTTTTATATTTTTATTTTGTTTTTGTTTTTTTTTTTTACATTTTTATGTTTGAATTTTTTTGTTTTTTATATATTTTTATATTGTATCTCTTTTTGGTCTTTTTATTTTATATTTTATAATAAAATATATATTTTTATTTACTAGTTATTATCTTTTTTTTTGTGTTTTTTTGTGTTTTAGTTTTTTTTATTCAATGTTTTCATATTCTCGATATATTTGATTGGATATATATGTCAAAATCAAAAATATGAAGAAGCAATAAGTCTATGAGAAAGATTTTTTGTTGATGGTGTATTTTCTTAGCCGTCGATGGGATTATGGAAACGACAAATTTTCTTCGTATAATATTTAATACATTTATTAATTTCGATTTGTTAAATTCAAAAGAAATATATTATTATTATTATTATTATTATTATTATTATTATTATTATTATTATTATTATTATTATTATTATTATTATTATTATTATTATTATTATCTATGAAAATAAAATCAAAATATATATATATATATATATATATTTCTCAATAATGAAATATAAGCTTTATAAAACAATTTGCAATACAAATTTCCAAAAAAAAATGTTTTAATGCAGAGTATAAAAAACTTCAAAATAACATATAAATTCATTTGTATTGTAAAGTTGTTCATTCATCATAACTGAAGTGTTTTGTATCTATATATATATATATATATATATATATATATATATATATATATATATATATTACTATGATTAACTTAAAATAAAAATAAATTAATATAAATAAGTTGTCTTACGCTAAGATTTGAAAAAAGATATACTTTTAGCCTTTAAAATTAAAATTACTCTCGCAATAAAAAATCTTTCATTTACTTGTTCATTTTTAAAAATTGTTTTAGTTGTATAATTTGCCCATAATTTCATGGTTCACATATGTTAAAAACTTAAGATTTTTAAAACCATGGTTGAAAACTTGTCAAAATATTAAGGTTTTTCTGAGATATGATATTTTATCTTTAATGTTATGGTTCAAAACAATTACAATTTTAAGGTTTTTTAGAGTCAAGATATTTTATCTTTAACAAGATGGACAAAATTGTTGGAAACTATAAGGCTTTGAGACATGATATTTTTATCTTTAACATCATGTATCAAAATTGTTGGAATTTTAGGATTTTTCAAAGTCCTAATATTTTATCTTTAATTCCATTGTTAAAATGTGTCAAAATTGTGACCCAATTTTTTTTTGTTAATCCAACATCAACACTTGTTTGTTTCGAGGGTGTTTTTTCAATCCTTTTTTCAAGAATTTTTTTTGTTTTTAGCATAATTTAAAAAAATGTTGAAATTTGACTCTAAAAAAAAGTGCGCTGGGTAATACACACTTTTTTTTGGGGGTGTTTTTTCGTATTTTTGAGTTATTTTGGGTTAGAGTTCTCGTTTTGAGGTAATAGTTCATGTTTCATCAGTAACTTTGTTAATATTAGACTTTATGTAAATTGGTTTTTTATTAATAGAGAACTTGTTAGATTTTTTCTTTCCTAAAAAAAAAACTTGACCTACCAAGTGTGAAGAGGGATCAAATCTTTTGAGATGCAAACCTCTTTTCAAATACAAAATTGGAGAAAAGGTTTGGACCTTGAAATATTTGATTCCTCTTAGTACTTGGTAGATCTAGAGTTAAAATATATCTATGATGTGTTTTTTAATAGTATTATTTATATTTATATAAACTTCATGTCTCTATTTTTTATTTTATGAAAACGCTAATAGTAGATATAGTTACATATATATGTGCTTGGCACTTTTATTGATATATTTTGTAATTTTATAATTTAATTTTTGAATATGATCGAGCCATGTGTTAATAATAAACCATGGTATTGGCCCATGATATTGTGGTGTTGTAATAAGATTTATTTACCAGTTAATAATTTCCATAATAAAGTGGGGTGAATCTCCACGACTAAAAATATTGTTACATGTTTTTTTTTTTTTTTTTAATTTATATATGTTTAACTTATATATTAATTTTTTTAATTAATAATAATAATAATAATAATAATAATATAAAATAAAATTTTAATTTAGATCATTTTAATTCAAAAATTTAATCTAGGCAATGTGAGATGTATCATGGGGTAAGTGTTTTGACACTTATCATGGATTGGTACCTATGAGTGTTTACCAGCAATTTGATTTATATGGTTGAACTAGTTATATTGTAAGTTTGATTTTATTAATAAAATTACAAACATTTTTTTCTTGCAAAAATCATAATGTGGATATAACATTGAAAAATACATTTTGGGTTTTTTGGCCATCAAATGGAACATTTTTTTGTCAAATCATGTTTTTTTGTTGTTTAAAATAAGTTTTTAAATACATAAATGGTTTCCCCACCCTGAACAACCTCTAGAGCACTTGGATTGTGCAATCAAACTTGTGATTCCAACAGATTCTTGCCATATTTTGGGCAAATTTGGCCTGAAAAATATGGCAAAAACCTTTAAAAACATAAAATAGTGAGACTATAACTTTACACTAAATTTAAATAATAAGGATTCATATTTGTAACTATGATATTTGATAATAATTAATAAACATATAAACACTTAATAGATTTAATTAATAAATGTATATTTAAAAATAAAATAAACAAAAAAAATTAAAAAATAGTTCTAAATATTGAAATGTATGAATAATAATGATTCATCTGTGTAACTGTGATATTTGAGAACATATAATTAATAAACTTAATTAATCGTGTTAATTAATAAATGTATAATTAAAAGTAAAAAATATTTCTAAATATATAAATGTGAAATATATAGGCATTGTCTAACTATTATATGTTTTGGAGCTTTTGGCTCAAATCCAGTGAAACATTTTTTTGTCAAATTGTAACATTTCTTTGTTTAAAATATGTTTTTTACAGCATATATGGATTTAGCACCCTGGAAAACCCCCTAGCACACTCAAATTGTGGAGAGTTCACACTTCAATTTGTGATTCCAATAAATCTATATCGAATTCTAGATGAAAATATGCCCAAAAAAACTCGAAGACTTATAACAAATAGACTACGATGTGTATGTGTGTATATATATATGAATGATTTATTTAACCATATAAATTAAAATAATGATTCATATTCATAACTATTATATTTCGAAATTTCATATTTAAATTTAATTAATAAGTATATACAACTTCTATATATATATATATATATATATATATAGAGAGAGAGAGAGAGAGAGAGATAAAAGCTATGCATATATATACATTTAACTATATGTATTATCATGGTTTTAATAAAATTAAATATAAGGATATTATTATATATAGAGATGTCAACTTTTTATAACTATAAATGATTATACCGACAAGCATGTATATTTTGGAATAGGGATTTAATTTAGTTATCAACCAGCGTAGATCCATCTTAACTTTGGATCTATAAAGCATGGAGAGGGATAAAATCTCTCGAGGTGAAAATCTGATTACGAGCCTAGATGAGTGGCCCAAAACAAAATTATTCATTACTTATGATCCATTACTGAAGTTGATCTACTCGATAGACTGAACAATACACATACAAATTAGACCCAAAAAATCATTCCACAAATATGCCCAAAATTGAACCCTAAATCATATTCTAAATATGCCCAAAGATCAGGGAGAAAAAGTCTAAAAGGAGATTAAAACCATAGTGAAAAAAATAATGGTTGATTTCTACTAGATTTTTGTATATGTAAATATTTCCCCTCGAAGACCTGCAAACTCTATCCATTTTGTGTATCCTTTTGATTAGGGGCTAAGTTTTATACTCAAAAATAAAAGTTTTCAGATTGTCTCAGAACCTGAATGACCGCATAGTTCTCACCGTTATGAATCTGGCGCACTTCGTTTCACGAAAAATGGTCTTCGTATGCTCCCGAAAACGTGATATGTTCGCTTTGCTAAACAGGAAAAAAAAAATGATAGTTAGATGCCCGGTCAGTAGTCCATACTGCTAATGTGGCATGTTGAATGTGCAGGGTCATTTGTTTGGCATTTTCTCCAGTGAATGGTAAGCTTCCAAGTGGCAGCATGGCACTAGTCCGAATGGTGGGTGACGTGGTGAAGTTTTATAGGTTGATTTTCAGGGCAACTGGGTGAGGACACGTGGTGCAGCTTGGGGCCACCACATGCCCCCCCCCCCCCAAGTTGAAATATGGTGTAAAATTTTTGGGTCAAGTCCGAGTGGAGGCGCTGAGGTTCGACCTCGCGACCTCCCACCACACAGTCGCACGCATTACCAGTGTGATTTTTTGAAGTTCTTAACCTTCATAGGCTTCGACATATATTTATTTTAACTATTATATTACAGCGAGGGAAGGCAGGGGCTAGCCCTCGGTCCATAGGACCTTTGTGCCAAGACCACCGACAGAGCTCCATTAACATGGAGTATTAAAGACCATAACCACGGTTTATCAACCTTAAACAAGTTTACTTAGCGACTAATCCAGATTTAAGTGTGGATTAACTTAAGCATGGAGTTAGCGCTTAAGTGTGCTTAATTAGTGCTAAGAATCCAACTTAAAATTAACTACGGATTAACTTGGCGGACCCCTAGATTCGGTGGACTGCTAATTTTATTTTCAGTTAGCTAGTTTAGGGCCTGAAATAGTGGAAAATTTTAAAATGGTCATAACTTTTGAAGTTTTCAACCAATTCAGGCTCAGAAAGAGGCTAGATGACCATTTTGAGTCGTTATGGACTCATTGGAGCAGGTTATAGGAGGAAAATAGCATTGTAAATATGGAATGTAAAAACTTTGGTAAACTTGAATAAGTATATATTATTATTGATAAAAGATGAGATGATAGAATGTTACAATGAGGCCCTGCTTATATACCTATGCAGGTGACCTTTCATGAATGGGCATGTCTTTTAGACATGCCCTTTGACTAACTTAATGACTACTTACATAATCCCTATTAACTATTAATAACTATATTAATTATATCTGTTATGAATTATATTCATAACATTGCCTTCCTCTCAAAAAGCTTTGTCCTCAAAGCTTAATTTTTCGACAATTTCGCCACATGGGATTATCTTCTTGGCATGTCATTGAGCACTTGGTACCCCACCTTTTTAGAATTCTCTCTTGTAATGTTGTTTTTGAAAACTAGGGCTTTTTTTTTTAATTAATTAAATTATTATTATTTTTTTATAAATACATACATATATATTTTAATTTATTTATTATATAATTATTATATAAATTATAAATTATAAATATATAACTTATATATATTATATGATTAATTGGAAAAATATATATATTGTATAACTTATAATTATAACTATAATTACGAATTGGACGTCCTTTTGATATGTTCGATACACCTGTTAGATGCACCGTTTGACACGACATTTGGCCTCTCCGCGTTTTGAGCAACTGTTAAATGTTATCGAATGTTTCACAAGGGTAGTTGAAAGGCTTAGTCAAGGGCAGTGGAACATTTGCAACAGTCGAGGGCAGTGGAACAAGAATCTGATGCAGTTTCGTCGATGTCTTCATCACCGGCTCCACCATCACGTAGATTTTTTTTTGCTCAAGATGTGGATCTACAGCTTCATCGTTAGAATTCTGAAGAGCCACTGCAAATCCACCAATAGTTTTTGTATCTCCTAAATTGATGATTTTTAGACCCTTGGTGTTTATGAAGCTGAAAATATTGTGATAATCATTCCATTCAATATTTCGGAACTGATGCTCTTGCTCACTCTTCAGCTTTATAATAAGATCAAAATAGTGCAAAGACATACTACTCGTACCAGCAGCTCCATGCCTCTCAAACTCAAGATATTCAATCTCCTTGTGAAGAATAAGTGTCGGGGGTTTAGGTAAGAAGAAAAAGCTTTTTTCAAGAGGATATAACACTCCATCTTCAACCTTGAGGGAAGCCCTCACAGCATAACCATCTTGACAACTAAGGAATTTCCCAGGCCATGTAACTTTGGCCCCTGAGAGGCCATGTAATATCTAAATGAATAATTCATGTGAGAGACCCTTGCTCTATGAAGGAATGGGGTTCCAATTTTTCAAATTACTGGTATGTTTTACCATTCTACACAATTTAGCGGGGTTTGGCCAGTGCCATTTGGAAAACAAATTGAAGAATCTTGACACCAAATCCCTCAGGAGGGGTTTCGAAAGTTCGATCGTACATTCTTGGTTGACTAGACAGAGTAACGCCATGTTAATTCCACCTAAAAATACGACAATATTTGAATATATGCCTCACCTTTTAGCCTGCAATTTCAGACACCGTAGTGTCGTGCGATAACTCTCATTGTTTTCATTAACAATTACCTTAATCTGTGATATATTTATATATCTGTTCAAGCTGGTAACACTCTTAAGTTCCATTCCATAGAACCAATGACATTCATTGCTAGGAAATTCATAATCAATTACCCTTGGTATCACATTTGGTATCTCTATCAGGTTCAGGTCCACCATAGTGCAGACCAAATCGATTGGTACTCCACTATATTTAAATTTGATTACAGGCACTCTTGCTCCGAGAATCAATAATAGTTATGTGACTTCAGGCAGTTCTGATAAAGTCCTTTCGATTACGCCTAATAAATTCTCATGTTGGAAATAAATGTTGTAAATTTTCTTTGGAGTAAACCACAACACATCAATGTCTGAACCAGGGTCATGCACATCTAAACTATAAGATCCGTAGGTACAGATTGCTAAACTGGGGGGGCTCTCTAATTTATCCCTCTACACTTGGGGTATCTATAATACTTCCCAATCTTGTTGCTGCAAAATTTTTAATTCGCCCGAATGAGCTTTGCAAAACGAGATTAATTCTATCGTCAACATTAGAATCGATCAGATATTTTTGCAGTTCTTGACTCAAATTTTCATTTGGATGATTAGCGGGTGCCTCTTCATTGGGGGTGGCCATGGTTACCCTCAAAAATAAAACAATTAATGTATCTGACAAATTACGAAGTAGGGATTTCTTGGATTCTTGTAAGTTGTTGTCTGAATCACAAACTGTAAAAATTTCAATTTGCTTTTGTTTATTCACATTCTTTAAGGAGGTAGGTATGTCATTAATTTTAAAGTCATCATCTTCAAAATTTCCCATATTCATATCAGTTTCCTCATCATAGGTATTTTCTTCTTTTTCTTCATATACCCAGCTTTGATTGTTATTCATGTCATAACAGTTGTTGAGATCATTTTCATCTTCATGTGGATGTTTTTGTTTCTCAAGATAGCCTTATTCCATATTATCCTTATCTGAATCATCATGATCTTCATAATCCTCATCCACATCAGCTTCATCTTTTTATGTTTCTTCAACAGTTTCCTGACTAGCAGGCTCATCTTTATTTTTAAGATCACCTTCATTCTCATAATTTGGGATTTTTGTAACGTGATATTTTTCATAATGTAGTTATTTTTCATGATTATCCTTTGAATTTTCTGAATCAACTGAATTGTTTTGTTGACTATGTTCAATATTTTGGACTATTGGTTTTTGGATTAGATTTAACTTGTCCATAATGGCATTAAATTTCTACATAATTTTGTTATGATTGTCCTTGGCCTCCATACGGTTTAGCCATATTTTCCTTTCTATCCGATCGGCCATCGTCATTGATGAAGACATCGAGCAACAACGATTTCGAGGCACCACATGTAACAGCTGAAGGTAGCCAACTGTGGCGTAGGTGCTTCCTTCCACGAGAGAAGATCATTGCTCTGATGAAGGTGAGGGTGTGCAGGGTTTGATAATGGTGTTCTGGTCGCGATAGGGTAATGAAACCGGAAAGCAGGTGGCAGTAGTAGTGATCACACAGATCCTGAAGAGTGACTGCTCCGATACCAATGGAGTGTAAAAACTCTGGTAAACTTGAATAAGTATATATTATTATTGATAAAATATGAGATGATAGAATGTTACAATGAGGCCCTGCTTATATATCTATGCAGGTGACCTTTCATGAATGGGCATGTCTTTTAGACATACCCTTTGACTAACTTAATGACTACTTACATAATCCCTATTAACTATTAATAACTATATTAATTATATCTGTTATGAATTATATACATAAAAAAATAGGTCAACTTGACAATTTGAGCATAATATAGAGGCCCAAGCCATGGAAGCTGGACCAAGGAGATGTAGCCCAGGAGGGGTGAACTCCTTCATCAAATACATGTGTTAATGTCTTGTATGGTGATGTTCTATACTTTATTTGTTGATTTTCAGCTCTTGTTTTTATGTTAAATTGCTCACTAAATTGACATGAAAAAAACTCATGAGACTCGATAATTTGCAAGAAACGTTGAACCCTTAAGCACACATAAGACATTTAATTCATAATCTAAAAGAGTAATTAGCACAACAACACTAACATACTCCATTCAGATCATTTTTGGTATCAAAGCTTGAGTTCTTTAGGTTTTTTTGTAAAAGAAGGGATCTAATTGTTTGCAATTTTGTGTCATGCTTACAAGGTTAAAACTCAAAAGAGGAGAAGGGAAGCTGGTTGAGAGCCATGCAGTTGGGTCAAGAGGAAGAAGAGAAAGGTTTCCAAAGTCTTCAACACCAGCACATCCAAATTTAAGTTGAGTCTTTAGTGAGCATGTCTCATGAAGGATAACCTATCATGACAGAAGATGAGAGAGAATTCAAGAAGTCATTCTTTGATATGACTAACATGGTTAAAGTAATCTATGAGGAAAGGAATGTAAGGCTACAAGGAGAGAGTTTAAGGCCTCCAAGAGGATATATTTCTCCAGGAGGAGGAGGCCATGGATATGGAAAGAAGCCGCCATCCACTCCACCATCATCCTCACCACCATCTTCACCATCCTCTTCATCATATTCCACTACCACAACCCTATAATCTGTTCATCCACATACTTCAAAAGGAACTAGTAAATCACCCTTACTTAAAATTGATGTCAAATTTGAGTTACTGATGTATAATGGCGAAGTGAATGTAGAGAATATGGATAATTGGATTTTTCATTTGGAGGTTTATTGCAAAATTAATAACCTTCAATAAGATGACATAAAAATTTAATTGGCTTCCTTGAGAATGGAGGGTTCAACACTTGTATGGTGGGAAGCAAAGACACAAGAGGAGATTAAGAAACACGGTAAGATCTCAATGTCTTGGTCAAATTTTATTTTGCCACTAAAAGGAAATTCTATCCTCTAGCTTACATGCAAAAAGCCATTATGTACTGGCAAAATTTTAGACAATTGAAAGGGAAAGGTGGCAAGATTATACTCATGAATTTAGGAGAAGAGCTCTTATTTTGGGTGTCAATTTGTATTCTCAAGAAACTTTGTTGAAGTATATTGGGGGTTTTCATAGTTATCTTAGACATACTATTCTCATGTCCAATCCCACAAACTTAGATGAGGTTTTCGTTCTAGCCATACATCTAGAAGCAAGAGGGAAACATAGTGCAGAAGAGAAAAGTGATAGTTTCCTTGAGTATGAGGGTAAAGGAAAGGGTAAGTTTAATGGAATAGGAAATAAAAATGGTTCTATCAAAATAGAGAAAGGGAAAATCACATCTAAACATTGATCGAAGAATGCCCATGATGAAGACCATTTTTGGAAACTCCATCCAGAGTTGAAGACAAACAAACTTAAAGCCAAAGAGAAGGGGAAAATTGTTGCAATCATCGAAAATGACTTAAGTTCAGATTCAGGAGATGAAACCAAGATTATAACAATTGGTTTTAAAGGTGAGAACATAGCAAGCACTATTTCTTCAAGTTATTCTATTATAACTCAAGATGAAGATACAAGAATAGAACTCTTTCATATTAGATTTGTTTCAAAGCATACCAAAATATACACACTATTTGATAGTGGTTATCAAGCTAATTTGATTTCTGAAGACTTAGTTAAGAAGTTAATCTTGAAATTGTTACACATCCAAGACCTTATCCTTTAGGGTGGATATGAAATAATTCAAAGTTGCAAGTAACAAGGAAGTTCATCCTAAGGTTTGCAATCAATTCAAACTTTCTTGACAAAGTTGAACTTCATGTAGTGCCGCTTGAGATTTAAGATATTGTTTTGGGAAGTCCTTACCTTTATGATAGGAAAGAAGTATTTCATGACCATGAGAATAAGTATCACTTGTTTAAGGATGGAATTGAGTACATAGTTAGAGCACATAAGAAGAAGAGAATTTTTTCTCTTATACATGCAGGAGAAATGAAGAGAATAGTGAATGCAATTCAAAATTTGACTTTGTTAATGATCAAGCATAGAGATGTTTTGAATTAGACCTTTCAAAAATATGCATCGAATGAACAAGTTGATTTCATTGAAGTTTCTAATGCTTGTAATAAGATTTTTCAGGACTCTAACAGGTTTCCTTTGAAAAGAGAGAAACAAGATGAGAAAGATTTGCAGCAGTCAACATCAGTGTTGAGCAGTGATGGAAACAAGATATTGTTGCAAGAGAGTTCAAAGGTCAAAGAGAAAGCGCCAAAGAAATTTGACAAAGAAGGCATAGGTTCCACAAGTACTTGTTTTTGGTTTCCAAAGGGTACATAACAATGGCGAAAACACTTGGTCAAAAGTCGACGCAAGTACAAGGCATGACAAGATAAAAATCGCCATGTCGACAGTGTTCGAGGTCAGACAGTTTTCAAGTTTCCTTTGATTGATGACTGAGGAGGAAAAAAGTTTGTTTCTTTAAGTACAACTTGTTTTTTTTCAAATTCATTGAAATTGCTGCATGACGGTATCTACAACAACAAGACAAGGTCTCCAAAGTCAAGGAAAAAGACTAGTTTTTATGAAAAGCTCAACTTCTTGAAATTGGTAAAATTCTAGTGGGTTGAGACTGGAAGGGTGAGGGAACTATACCCTCATCCACATGTTCAGTAATGAAATAGCTTATGGGGTCCAAAAGGCTTCCAATGGGTAGGAATGATTAGGGGCTCAGTTTTATGCTCAAAATTAAAATTTCTCAGATTGTCTCGGAACCTAAACGACCACGTATTTCTCGTCGTTCTGAATCTGGCGCACTTCGTTCCACGAAAAATGGTCTCTGTATGTTCCCAAAAACGTGATCTGTTCACTTTGCTAAACAGGAAAAATTTAAAAAAAAATGACAGTAAGATGACCAGTTAGCAGTCTATACTGCTAACGTTGCATGTTGACTATGCAGGTTCATTTGTTTAGCATTTTCTCTAGTGAATGGTAAGCTACCAAGGGGAAACATGGCACTAGTCTGAATGGTGGGTGACGTGGTGAAGTTTTATTGGTTGATTTTTAGGCCAATCGGGTGAGGACACATGGTCAGCCTGGGGCTGCCACGTGCCCTCTCCAAGTTGAAAGACAGTGTAAAATTTTTGGGTCAAGTCTGGGTGGAGGCGCTGGGGTTCGACCCTGTGCCCTCCCACCACGCAGTCACGCGCATTACCAGCTCTCCTATCTGAAGTTCTTAATCTTCGTAGGCTTCGACATATATTTATTTTAACTATTATATTACAGCGGGGGAAGGCGGGGGGCAGCCCCCTGTCCATAGGACCTTTTCGCCAAGACCACCGGAGTATTAAAGACCATAACCATGGTTTATCAACCTTAAACAGGTTTAATTAGCAACTAATCCAGAAATAAGTGTGGATTAACTTAAGCGTGGATTTAGCGCTTAAGTGTGCTTAATTAGTGCTAAGAATCCCACTTCACATTAACTACGGATTAACTTGGCGGACTGCCATTTTTAGTTGTAGTTAGCAAGTTTAGGGCCTGAAATAGTGGGAAAAAATAAAATGGTCATAAATTTTGAAGTTTTCAACCAATTCAGGCTCAGAAAGAGGCTAGCTGAACATATTGAGTCATTTTAGACTCATTGGAGTAGGTTACAGGAGAAAAAGAGCATTGTAAACAGATCAATTTGACAATTTGAGAATAATATAGAGGCCTAAGCCATGGAAGCTGGACCAAGGAGATGTAGCCCAGGAGGGGTGAAATCCTTCATCAAATACATTTGTTAATGTCCTATATGGTGATGTTTTGTAATTTATTTTCTATTGTTTAGCTCTTGTTTTTATGTTAAATTGCTCACTAAATTGACATGAAAAACACTCATGAGACTTGATAATGTGCAAGAAAACTCGAACCCTTAAGCACACATAAGACATTGAATTCATAATCTGAAAGATTATTTAGTACAGAAACACTAACAGACTCCATCCATATCACCTTTCGAGGTTAATTACGACATATTGTATTTTCCTCTGGCTCGTGTCGATGCTTTAAACCTAATTTATAGTGCTCTAACCCTAACCAATAGATATAAATCATATTTAAAAAATGTTATGTATATTAAATTATGTTAACCATAGGTATAAATTATAAAATAATATATTATTATGGTTGCATCAGTGCTTTAAATCAAACTTATAGTGCTTTAACTCAAACCTATGGTTATAAATTATATGTTAAATTAAATTAATCATAATACATTTGAAATTTATAAAATATTATTTTAAAAACTATTAAATTAAGAATATTATAATTTTAACCCACTTAGAAATATGATTAAGAAAGTTGGCACACATAATTTCTTAGATTACACTTAAACATATCCCGCATACCTAGATTGTTTAGTGCCTCTCGGTGCAGTCATTGATTCAAAATTTGATTATAAGCCTAGGTGCATGGTCCAAAAAAATTAAATAGCCATTGCTAATGATGCATTTTTGAAGTCTATCTATTTTATTTTTGGGTAAAGTGAAACAACACACACATAATAAACCCAAAAAATCATTCTACAAATATGCTTGAAACTAAACCATAAATCGTATTCCAAATATACCGAAAAACGTGGGTGAAGAATTTTAAAATAAGAGTAAAAAAACATAGTGAAAAAGTTAAATAATCTAATAAAGAGTTTATATTTTTAACCTCTATCAATATCTATAAAACTCTTTGAATGAATTAATAACCTAAACATAATAATATTATAAATCTTATTTTCATTATGATCTGGGTTCATCAGCTACCGAAATTATCCAAGATATTTTACTTATGTGATGTTAATATAATTGCATTTAAAATAGCATAAAAGAACCACATGTGCATGCTTAAACAATAGGAAACATAATGATGATTAGAAAATCAAGAACATGATACATTTGATAATGAAGTACACCCAGTGTGGGCTACGTCTCTGAGCTCGGTGTCAATATGGTGGAGGTTGCTTCATATAATGTTGTGAATGATGATGATGTACATGGACTGTTCTTTGTCATAGCAAGGACATACACCCTCAAACAGACTAGCTTGTCTCTCCACGAGACATTCTCCCTACAAGAACTCTCACTCAAGAAGAGCTTCCCTTCAACATGATAAGCTAATACAATATCCCAATAATGTGGCAACAAGCATTACAATCTCACAATAATGTGATATCAATCATCCCTCAACATAGTGTCAAACAGGGATCTCAAAAATAATACATTATCTCAGCAATAATAAAATTAAACATAACATCATTGCATATTGTACCTCCACTTTTGAATATGGCCGAAAAATTAAAGGCTCAGCTGCTGAAACTGTCTACACCACTAAATTCCTGGCATCAAGTACTGTAAAATCGACTGTCAACTCGTCTAATTCTGACACCGTCAAAAATTGGGGCTTCAGGATATTTTAGATTCCCCATGATTCTTCAAAGATTCCTCGCTATGGGGAGCCTGCAATTCTACTACTCAGATGGTGAATCTGACTTCACCATCGCACTCCCTGTGAAATTTCGTGAAAAATGACTATAAAGTTGATCACATTTTGTCACAGTAAAATTTTACCTCCCAAGGAATATTTCAGGCATCTCCGTCAGGGTTCCACACCCTCTCTTGGGCAAGGTTTCGCCTCGGATACTTTGCAAGCTTTTGTCATTCTGTGCCTCCACGTTCTTCTCTGCTCACATCTCACTTGTCTCGGTCGAATGAGGTCGGGTTTATATGTTTGTGTGAGGGCGAAGTTTGCAAAGCCCAATGGGCTAGTGGATTGGCTAAAATGCTAATTATGGTGGGGGGAGGTTGGAGGATCCAACCCTCCACCCGACATATTTTGAACGTCATTGTATTGGTGGTTTATATTTTATATTAAATATGGAGCGATTTCGGTTAACCTTTGGCGGCTTTTATGTGGCAGGCATTCATCACATATCTTGGTGGTTCGAACATAACCGTTGGCACGTTGTTTTAATGTCAGTAGTTAAATTTTATGTTTTTTTATATAGTGGTTTGGTTGGACTACTAGTGGTGTGAGGCAGCCACGTTTCCGGGCAGGTTCGATTCCCGCTATTGTATTTAATATGGTTCCATTACATGTTGACTAGGGTTGGGCAGGTCTGCCGAGGGTGGTCCACCCACCCAACACTCTTTTTTTTGTTTACATACATGATGTGGTTTGGTCCGGGGGTGGCGGGGTATGGCCACATACCACCCCATTTTAATATGCATTACAATTTTGACCGGGGTTTGCGGGGGTGGCAGCCCACCCCCCCCCCCCCCACCCCCCCAATTTTAATATTTTTTCATTTTCATACAACAAATTGGCCTTTTTTAAAACTTGGTTGAAAATAAGGGTCATTGGGAAAATTAACCATCTAACAAATTCACCTACTTTCGGGAGGTAGGTTTCATGCCCCAGTGTCGATCAAATTGTAGAACCCTTAAACCCAGCCCACTGCCCACTTTGACCAAAACTTTGACCAACTCTATCTTCTTCATACGAGCTCGGATTAGGGTGTCATTCAAACCATTGGAATCAGGTCTATGAGCACTTCGATCTGGTCCTTGTCTGAGAGCATTCTGACGACTTTTAATTTTGAGCTATTATAAGCCCTGTTTGACCTCTGAGTATTTCTGGAGCCACCTGGATCACACTAATAATTAAAAAAAATCATTTTCTCACCCTTGAATTTTATATTTAAATTTATAATTTTTTTACAGGTTATGGTGCAAAACTGAGTCAATTATAAAATCATATAAAAAGATAATAATGTTTAATTTTTAATTTTCTTCGTGCATTGGTAAAATACTTCATATATCAGTAACATTATAGAAATAGTCATTATCACTTTGAATGCAAACATAGTCATCATTGATTCAAAACCTTACTATGAGCCTACATGCATGGTCAAAAAAATTAAATATTCATTACTTATGATGCACTAATGAAGTTGATCTATTGGGTAAAGTGAAACCATACACATACAAACTAAACCCAAAAATCCATTCCACAAATATGCCCAAAATTGAACCCTAAATCATATTCCAAACATGTCTAAATATTTGGGCGAAGAAGTCTAAAGATAGTAAAACATGGTGAATAAAAAATTGGTTGATTGTTATTGAACTTTTATATGTGCAGTCCTTTCTTCTTGACAACTTGCAAAATCTATCCGTTTTGTGTATCCTTTCAAGCTTGACTGCTTGTATTGCTTCCCAACGACCTGCAAACTTTGTCCATTTTGTGTATCCTTTCAAGCTTGACTGTGTGTATTTCTTCTTCCTTTCACCTATGTTGATGTTTTAAACTTAATTTATAATTCTTTATAGTTGTAATTATAATATATTATATTAAGAAATATATTATCTGATGTCTCGTGCTTTAATCCTAACAAATAAATACAAATCATATTAAAAAATGTTATGTATATTAAATTATATCAATCGTAGGTATAAATTATAAAATAATATATTAATAAATATATTATTGTGGTTAGTACTTTAAATCAAACTTATAGTGCTTTAACCTTAACATGTTGTTATAAATTATATACTATAATAAATGTTATGTATGTTAACTGTAAGACACTTTTAAGTTATAAAATATTATATTGAGAATATTATAATTTTCACCCACTTAGAAAGATGATAAAAATGTTGACATGCATACTTTCTTACATTACACCTACACATCTCCCCCATACTGGCTTGTAGAGCGTCTCTCAGTGCAATAATAATTATTAAGTGGATCGTAGGGATTTAACCTCCATGGAATATTCTAGAATATTTTTAGTAGTATACACAAATCAAGAGTTGAGATTTATTTTCAAAGTAGTTATGCATTTTTTTCCTCAGTAATTAAATTCATTTATTAAAAAAATGTCATATAAACAAGTATCACATGAAATGAGTTATGGTTTTTTGGGTGTGTGGCATTGATAAGCCATGGTATTGACACATGATATTATAACAAATATTATTTATATATTAAAAATATCCATGATAAAATGAAGTTAAATCTCCATAATTTAAGAATCTTGTTACATGTTTTTTTTTCTAATTTATATATGTTTAACTTATATATTATTTTTTACCATTAATAATATTTATTATTATTATTACTCTAAATAGATTTATAATTTAGCTAATTCTTATGATTTGTTTAATTTTAGTAACTTAATATGTATGATAAAGTAAGTGTTTTGATGCTTCTTATGGACTGATGTCAATCGGTATTTACTAAACATTTAATTTATATCGTTGTCGTAGTATTATTAAGAACCAATATATATCCATCTTAACTCTAGATCTACCAAGCGCCAAGAACAATCAAATCTCTTTTTCACTTAAAAATAGGTTTTCATATTGAGATATTTGATTCCTTTCGACACTTGGTAGATCCGGAGTTAAAATGGATCTATGTTGGCGCGCACACACACACACACACACAAAGAGAGAGAGAGAGAGAGAGAGAGAGCTTAGAAAAATATTTTATTAGAAGTATTGAGTTTTTGTATGTTTATTAATCAAATTTCAATATGTAGTTTTGAAATATAATGGTTATGAATATGCATCAATAGTAAAATAGAAATATTCTTATTTCTAATTTATATGTTTATTGATTAAATTTATTAAGTTTTTTTACATGATGGCTTTTTGGTGATTTAGCGGTTTTGTGCCCAGCTAAACCCCAGTGATGGATCTAACCTTTCAGATAGCTTTAGGTTCTAGGGAGCCTACTACTTCGCCACCTCCTCACCCTCAGCTTAAGCTTTTCAATGCATTGGTTTTGTGTAGCTTGCAGCCTCACGTATTAGCGCTCATGTTGCTCAATCTGGGCGAAGGACCTTGGGACCGGCATTTAGGTTTTGACTGTCCAATTTATCGGTATTTTGTCCTCCTCTTTGATCATTGACCGGTGGCGATTGAAGTTAGGCATTTGAGATTACCTCGCTGAAGCATGGCGTTCGTTTTCATTTTTTGTCGTGTAGATCTTGCTTATACTTGGATCATTGGAGTCCAAATTTTAATCTAGAGAAAAAATTTATTTTACATGTTCTTGTTTGGGTTAAGCTCCCTTATCTCCCTCTCCATTGTTGGAATGACGAAACATTTAGAACTATTGGGAATGCACTAGGTGAATATATAGATCACTCTTAACCATGCGAAGGAATGCTTGTGTATTCTCATATTTTCATTGAAGTGGATCTCGACAAGGGTTTTCCTTCTACCATTCATCTAACTTGGATAATTATTATTTATTTATTATTTTTCAATGCAAACAAGGAACAGGTATTCATATAATTGTAAGAAATCTGAGGAGCAACATAATCAAGCAAAAGAGAGAGACTAGTGGTAGCAATTGAAGAAAAGAATAGGAACAACTCATCAAAACATCACTTCTAAAGGCACGAAGAAGAATTGTGGGGGAGAAAAGGCCCCCCAAACCCCAAAAAATAGACATCCTCGGAAGGAGATCAAGCTTCTTTGTCAACCAAAAATGAGAATCCATACTAACTTGGTAACAAGTTTGAAACTTTGGAGCATCTAGAAGAAGAATGGTAAATTCAAGAGTGCACCATCCAAGAGAACCCAATTGAAAGCACCCAGAAAAATTGTGGAAAATACAATGAGGAGATCTTTCATTTAGAGGATATTCCAACTTTGGATTAGAATGAGGAAGAAATGGAATCGAAAGAGGAGATTTATTCTCTCTCCAAAAACTCAACGAGAAAATCAAGGCCTTTTTCTGTAGACTCCACAAATGAAAGATCTAACGAATAATGTGAAAAAGAGAAAGGTTAGAGTCATGTTTTTACAAAATTTGGAAGGAAAAAAAACAAAGATCCAATGAAGGAAAAATCCAACAAAGATAAAGAATTAGGACTCCAACAAAGAATTGATGTTTCCTTCACCAAAGGGACAAGGATAACTTGAAAACGAAGTGATCCTCCCCCCATTCACAATGGATTAAAATATCATAGTAAACGATGAAGATAATCTCCTGAAACTGTGGGGGAATAGACTTAGAAAAATTATTTTAGAAGTAAAAATTTTAATCAAACAAGAAAATACATTAATCATCCTTCTCCATGAGACAAAAATGGGGAATCGAGAGATTTTCCAAAAAAGTAGATCTCTTTGGTAAGCAATTTTTGTTCAAGTTGTGGGTTCACATAGAGCTTATGGGGGCCCCTATACCCTTTATTCATAAGTAATTTTTTAGCTTCAATTGGTGGATAAATATGTGTTTATTGGTTAGTGACTCACCTTATTCACATCTCCAGTCAAAAGGTATGATTTATTGTGAATATTTATATGCCTATGTTGTATCATAAAAAAGTTTCATGTTGGTCCTCTATTCTCATTCTAAAGGAGTTGGAGTTCAATCATTGTTCTATTTTTAGGGGATATTTCAATCTTACTCTCCACCCCGGAGAGAAAAAATGGGAATACACAATGCAAAATCCCTCCATGGAATATATGGAGGATTTCTTTTCTACTCTTTAATTGGTGGATATAAAACCAACTACTCTTGAATTGGTAAATATCAATCCAACCTTCAAGAAATATACCTATATCAACAAAAGAGTTGGCCCTAGTCACATTGTTGCATGACTTGACATATTGTTAGTTGAAAATTCCTTTATTAACTAATGAAACTCCTTTTCCTCTCACATTCTTGCCTAGGGCGTTTCGCATCATCATCCCATATGTCCATATGTGGATTGCAGCCCCTTACTTCTTTTTTTTAACCCACTTTGGTTTCAACAACAGGAATTATAGATGTAATCTCCTCTGCCTAGAGAAATTGGATTAGTGGTTCCCAAACCTACATTTGGGAACGTAAAATTAAAGAATTGAATTTGTCACTCGGGAAATGGACCAATGATCATTCATAAAAATGGGTCAAGGAAGAAAGTATTCATAATACAAATTTTGAAAGTATTCAAGGAAAATGGAACATGTTAATATCTCTGTGGAAATTTTGCAAGAAGAAAAGAAGGATTTGATATGTATCATAAAGCTTTAAAGAAGGAAGAGGAGATGTGGTGATTAAAATCAAGGAGTCAATTTCTTTATGAAGAGGACATGAACACAAAAAAATTGACAATCAAGTCAAGATGAGACAATGGAGGAACAATATAAAATTTATCTCAGTTAATGGAGAGACTCTTGCAGACTACACCAAAATTAGGGAAGTTGCAAATAAACACTTCATCTCACTAAATGAAGATTATGTGTAGAATAATTCAGTACTTTCTCAATATATGGTGGAGCATATTCTTCACTAGGTATCTATAGAGGATAACGAGGAAATTCTCAAACCTATTTCCAAAGAAGAAATCTGGAGTGTTTTAGTCTCTTTTAATCATGGCTATGTTTAGGGAGGAATCAACACTTCCTTCTTATATTTGGTTCCTAAGGAAGTTAATCATTCCACCTTTGTGCACTTTCTTCCTATTTCTCTTTGAAATGTCTCTTATAAGATTATATCAAAATTTATCTCTCTGCATTAAGCCTCTTCTCCCTAAGCTAATATCTAAAACCAAGGGGGTTTTGTGAGTTACAGCCATATTTTGGACAATATTATTTTGGTCCAAGAAGAAATTCATTCTATAAAATCCCATAGTGAAAAAGAGATGGTTATTAAGTTAGACATGGCCAATGTTTTTCTTTGAGTTGATCAACATTTCATTTTTAAGGTCCTTTGGAAGTTCTCTTTGTTGAAAATGCAACAAGAAATTCCTAATTAAATTTTCCCTTGATTAAATTAGGAGAAAATCGAAATTCCACATCATAAGACAACTTGAATGAGTTAACTGAGTTTTTATCACTCATTTAGCTTAGTTAATTTGAGTTTTGGGTTTAAATTGAGTTGTGTACATTGATTCCTAAATTTTAGGAGCCTAGGTTGAGTTAATTTCAGTTGTAGCAATTTAATTCAGTTAAATTGAGTGATGGCCAGTTAAACTAGTTCCAACTGTTGGAGAAACTCGTGGAGGGTATGGTAGTGTGGTGTGTAGTCAGTCACAACTCAGTGATCAACCAGTTAACTGATCAATCAACCTAAATTAGCTCATTCATGCAGATAATTTGACTTACCCGGTTGAGATTGGAGTTTAAGGGGAGTGAACTATCAGTTGCAGCATATTCCAATGTGTACAGATGGTGCATGCAGTCAAAGGAATGACCTAAAGGAATTGTGCAATCGATATGATGGAATTTCCTAATTAATAGGGGCCTGATTCCCAAAGGAACAATGCAAGGAAATAGGATCTTGGAGGCTTAAAAAAATAGCTAAGTGTTGGCTAGGTTTATTTAGTCAGGTAGAGATATAAAAGATACTTGTGTAGATTGTGCTCAAGATTGAAAAATCCAATTGTATTCATCCAGATTCTTTGATTAATGCAATACAGATAGCAAGGGGCTTTGAGCATGTAACAGCACTAGTGAAAATTCCATGTAATAAAAGTTAATAAAGGAAAAATAATAACCAAGGTCATGGGACACATATTCCAAGTTGAATGTTGGGAAAAACATCCTAGTGTGAGTGTTCCTATGGTTTATTATGGCTATGGAAATTGGAAAAGGAAATGGATAAGGCTTTGGAAAGGAAAAGTGGCATTTATTGGCATTTATTCATGAAAATAATGGAAAATAGGAGAAAAGGGAGGTGAAAGGTCACAGGTTTCATGTGAGAAGTAAAATCAAGGAAAATAAAGGAAAATGAAGAAAATAGAGACCTCATTAATAAAGAGGCTTCTGAGGATCAGTTCATGGCTTTTGTTCAGTGTAGTTTTAGAGCTCTCATTATTCTCTCTCTCTCTCTCATACTCTTGTATACTTAGAGTTTTCTTGGAGTACTCTTGGAGGGTGTGGCATACTTGGAGATTTGGAGAAAGAAGGAAAATGAAGAGCAGGAAAGTGCATGAGGAAATTGGGATCAGGAGCTACAGTGGGTTTTAATTGCAGCTACCAAGTTGCATGTATGTTTTCCTCACTAGTTTGGCTTGCATGGAATATGCATATGGTTTCTTGGTTATGATATGTCATTGGCATGGAGGATTGCCTAGATTGATAGTGGATTTTCCTAGCCTTGCCATTTCCTGGATAGCCATGGTGTTGTGGGTTCATTTCATTGTTCGTTTTCTGGTTGGTTCTCATTTTCCTCTAACTGTGATTTTAGTTACTAATTCCTGGAGCCTTAATTGGAAAAATGCTCTGGAGCCCAACAAACAGTTGTTGGGTTGAGTTACTAGTCCTAGAGCCTTGGTTGGACAAACGCTCTGGAGCCCTAGGTGGGTTGAATTATTAATCCTAGAGCCTTGGTTGGAAAAACTCTATGGAGCCCGGAAATAGTTGGGGTTGAGTTACTATTCCTGGAGCCTTGGTCGGAACAAATGATTTTGAGCCCTGGAAAGCCTGGGTAGAGACCAATCTTGCGATGGTTGTGATGTCCGAACGTGAGGTGGAATCACTGGTTAAGGGTTGAGGTGGTTTTACCTCTGGAATCATCGGTTTGGTTTTGATGCATTTGGTTTATTAGATCCAACATTCATGCTTGGAATATTGCACAGGGGGTTACTGGATGAAAAGAGATTTGGCTCAGCCATGTCTATGGTCGGGTGGAACTTGGAAGTCCCATACTTGGTTGCATTTTTCTTTTGGAAATAAGAGATATTTTCCTCTTGTATTGATGGGTAAATATTCTTGTTATTTTATGGCTTATATGGTTATTATGTGCTTTTCATTTATGTTTCTTATATGTTGGTTATGACTGAGTTTTATGATGGTGATGAAGTATGGATCTCATCATGTTTTGATTTTTAATTGAATGAACAATGCATATATGCCTAAATAGACTATAATGCAGTTAATGTGATGTAGCAAAAATTCTTCTTAACGATTCTCAGATAAGTATCAAACCCACATGCTCACATCTGTTATTTAAACATGTAGATTACATCCTTGTGACATGTTTGACGAAATGCATGTCATGGCTAGTAGGGGTCCAGTCAAGTCTTTGTTCGAATATTTGCTTTTTCACCATTGCTTCATTGTTATATTTCACTTCTAAACCTATCATTGAGTTCTGGGCAGTGACCCGGGCTCTGGGCTTGAAAAAGTGGCTCAAATATCGAGAATGCTAGCATGGGTATGTGGGATAAATTCCCTTGAATCACGCATGCATATGTTGTGGGAGCATACATAGCCTCCCGGACACACCCATCCCTATATTGTGGGATAATATGGCGGTTTTAAGAACAAAAACCTCAGTGGGACCCAAAAGTTGCATACCTACGTGGTTGGGTTGGCTCCTGGGAGTTCTGTTACTGATGTGGAAGGTTTGTTTGATTTTTTTCTGTCGATTCCACATCCTTAAGGTCACCTAGGAGATTGAATTTGATCATAGTAACTCTTCGTCACATGTTTACCTCGGTTGGTTAGTTACTTGGATATATGTGGGAGGAGGGTGTTATAGAGAAGTTTTTTTCCCCTAAATAAATCTCTGTGTATGTGTGTGATTTTTAGGGGCGGTTCACAGACACTGGGTGGTCACTACATCCATGGGAAAATCCAAGCATATCAACCCTAAGGGATCTATCCATCAGCACAACAAGCAGGACCTAACCCCAAGGGCATTGAGGAGAATTAACCACGTGACCCCCCAACTGGAAAAGTACTTAACAAAGGGAACTCGACCAATTGATCTATCCTTTAGGAATTTTAGACAAAAAATCCAGGCATATCAACCTGAAGGGATCTCCCTACCAGCTAAACAAGCAGGGCCTAACCCTAAGGGCATCGAGGAGATTTTACCTCACGATCTCCCAAATGGAGGATTACATAGCAACAAGAACTCGACCAACTAAGCTAACCCTTGGGGATTATTGTGTATGTTTTTTAAATCATTATGCATTCTTTGTATATGTGTTCTCGATCATGAATTTACTTCTGTAGATGATTAGAGTAGATTTGAGCCTTATGTTTTAGTACATTACATGAGCAGTTTCAAATCTACATTAAAATTATACATGCCTTTGTTGATCAAGTACTTCAATGGATATCTTCCTGTATTTCAAGCCCTTGTATCTCCCTTTTGATTAATAGGAGACTTGTTGGCTTCTTCAAAGCTTCAAAAGGATTAAGACAAGGTTTCCCCCTTTCTCCTATTTTGTATATTCTCATGTTTTATTTCCTAAGTAGGAGACCTCATTATGAAAGAATAATTGAAATGTTTCCTCGAATAAGATATGTGAAAAACATTAAAAATATCAATCATTCACAATTTTTGGATGACACTTTGTAATTACAAGGAGCCTCAGTTATAATAGTTGATCAATTTAAGAATGTTCTAGACAAATTTGTTTCACCTTCTACAGGTCTCATTAACCCAAAGAAGAGTCAAATATATACTTGGAATGTTGGTAAAAGGATAGAAGGTCAAATTTATAGATCATTGGGGTTCAATGTTGTAGATAAATGGGTGGAATTAAAATATTTAGGTATGCCCATATGCACAAATTTCTTTCCTTGCCTATCTTGGTTTCCCATTTTATCTAAATTAGCTAAAACAATTGAGAAATGGGGAGCCCTATGGATGAACCCAATTGGTAGGGTAATATTAATTAAATTTGTCTTATCAACAGACCCCCTCTTTCATTTTTCTACTTTGTTGGCTCCTTTTGGAATTGTATTTAAATATTTTAGGATGCTAAGAAATTTTTGTGGCAAGGGGGGAAATCTAATTCTAAAAATTTCCATCGTATCAAAGGGGAGGATGTTCATACCCGCAAGTGTTATGGGAACTTGGGAATAAGGGACCCTCCCTTATGAATATAGTTATCGAAGCATAGTTTTTCTGGAAAAATATTTCCTCAAAAGAAGAATGGTGGAAATTAGTGATATACCAGAAATACTTCATAAGGAACAAACTCACTTGTCTTGATTTGCCTTTATCAATTAGACAAAGATCATCAATTTGGAAACTCATATCCATTACCGCCTCTTTGATAAAAAATCACCTAACTTAGATACCAGGAAATGGAAGGCTTATTAATATTTCGAGTTGCAATATCATGGGGCGTCCTCTAATTTGGGAAATTGTGTCCCTACTTCCCCTCCGTGATTTTTTGGGTCAAGACAGGAAATTTCCCTTGGCTAATATTTATTATTAGGATGATTATGGTAGGTGTTTGGGATGGTACTTTCAAGGAACTCCTAATCATCTAAAGGAGCCTATTATCATTCTTATGGGTTTACCATCGGGTTGTGTTCCCAATCATCAAGAGGAAGAAGATTCTTGAAGTTGGAAATTGTCAGAATATATGGTCAAAGAAGGTTATCTCGCCCTATTATTCCCTTAAGGTGAACCTCCAATAACATAAATTTGGGGTAGAATATGGCATCCAAATGGTGCTCTTAAAATAAATTTCTTATGTTGGTATATTTTCCATTGCAAAATTCTCACTACTCACAATCTTAAATAGTGGGGCACCTATGGCCCCTCCAAGTTCCCTTTATGTTTCTCTTATGAGGAAAATATTTTTATTTCTTGAATGTAATTTTCTCTTCTCAGGAATATTGTACTTGACTCTTTAGCAATGATATTAAATTGGCCAACCTCTGTGTAAAACAATATTGAGCCTTGTTGCATCGATAGGAACTCTCCAACCCAATATGGAAGAGATGTTGTAATGTCATGTCTTGTCATGTTATGTAAAAAAATTGACTCGGTAAAATTACATGAAAAAAAAAGTTAAATTAAATTAATAAAAAATAATTAATAATTAAAATAAAATTGAGGTAAAATAGTCAATTTACCATTGGCAGTTTTTGGGCTTCATGTTTTGACAACCCATGGTTTTTCCAATGGAATTTTTATGTAAGAAGAAATATTATATGTGTGTGTGTGCATTCTATCAGCTTAGATACATCTTAACTCTGGATCTACCAAGCCCTGAGAGGGATCAAATCTCTTGGTCTATTTTCCATTTGAAAAATCTCACTCCTCACAATATTAAAAAAGCGAGGCATTTATGGCCCCTCTAAGTGCCCTTTATGTTTCTCTTCTAAGTAAAATATTCCACATTTATTTCTTGAAAGTAAGTTCACAAAAGAAGTGTGGAATATTGTGCTTCAATATTTAGTAGTGAGATTAAATTGGCCAACGTTTGTACAATTTTGTTTTTAGTCTTGTCATAAAAATCCTACAAGGCCCTCCCAAGGAAAAGACTCCTTTAAAATTGTATGGATGGCCCTTCCTAAATTCATTTGCTAGAAAATTTAGCTTGCTTGGAATAGTCTCATTTTTTATGATAAAAATTTTCAAGCTTGTGAAGTGGCCATGAGGACTCTCTCTTTGATAGGATAACATTGGAAAATAATATCTTACTTCTACCTTTCTTTTCAGGGGTTGGATACTCATAAATCAACTTGGATATCCCATTTCCTTCAACCCTCCTCTCACTCCTTTTCTTCCTCAATTAACATATCTATGTCAATTGGTTCTTGGGAAATAAGCTTCTCCAAGATAGATTTCAATCAGTGGACACACTCTGAGTCTTGCCACATTTTATATTTTGATGTAACATCTAAAAATAGCCTAGAGGTGGCAGGAATGAGGGGGGGTTATTCTTTTCCCTGATGAATTAACTGAATTAACCTTTTCTTAGGGCCTAACATCACAATCCAATAACCAATATGAGGCATTTGGAATCCTTCAGGGATTAATGTTATCCCAAGTTTGAAATATACAAATTTTATCAATCATTGGAGATTCTAGAATCATTATCCAAATCCCAGACATAGAGACCCTTCCAAAAGACATGCACTTGAAATATATTCTTAACAAAATTCGAGAGTTATTAAAGAAGTTTAGGTCATATGAGTTGCATCATGTTTTGAGACAACACAAAAAATTTGTTAATTCCCTTTCTAATATAGGTTCTTCATTATTTTTCTGCATAATTAATATTAATGGTCATGAGTCATTTTGTTCCATCCCATAATATCATGTTAAAAAATATTGATTCAATTCTTTGTAAAAAATTTTGGTGTCATGTGGCACCATGATGGAAAAAGAGATATTCAATAAAATTTATAAGTAGTTATGTTGCATATACCTTTTTAGGGCATCATCATATGCCATCATATTCCCATGGATTCTGATGATACATGATTTTCCATCATGTGATGTGCTATCAGTTCAATCAATCTATTATAATGAGGGAATTCATGGCTAGTCTCATCTCTCATGTAAACTTTGAGGTCAACGTGTCCTTCTCTGGGATGGGTTTTGTGCCCTATAGCAATTTTCGACCTTGCCTTACTACCAAGTACAATGTTTGTGGTTTTCAGAGTTGGAAGCATTGTCTTGGTGATCTTTGTGTGCAGAATTGAAGATAGGTATGAAAATGGAGATGTTGGTTCAATGATGAGGGATCCACTCAGGTCCTTTATGTTCTCCTTAAATATTGGAGGGTAAGATTATGTTTTGTAGGATCTTTATTCCATATTAGAATTTGGAAATATCAATTTCTTGCTAAGTGTTGTCCTTTCAGATTGGCCTCTTTGATATCTTTTTGTCTTCTTCATTTTTTTGAAATTCAACAAGAAAATTTCGGCACCTACACTATAGTGGGGCCCACAGGGCTAAATTTGGTGCATGTATATTTTAGTTATCCCTTAATTAATATGGAAAATAAAATGTAATATAATCTAAAAATAACTTGTAATAGTTAACTGAGTGTGATAAACTCAGCTAGCTCATGAATTTCAAGTTAGAGGTAGTTGGTGAGGCATGAAGAGTAATTCTAGTTGTAATAGAGTTTGAAGTGCAGTGGTGCATTAGTTTATGCAGGTTGTAATCGGTTTAACTCAGTTAAGTGATTTAAACTTAGTTGTGCTAGTTGTAACTATTATATACACTAGTAAGAGATCAAGTGAATTAAATATTAATTAATTCACAATCAGTGATCTCACAAGAAACTGAGGATTTACTATTGTTAGTTGCATGCATGTCAGATCTAGTGGAGACCTGGTTGAGATCTAGGTGAAAGGGAAGCTGAATATCAGTTGTGCCCATGATACTTGCGCAATCAAGGAAGGCCAAAATTCATATTCTTTATGGATTGCATTCATCAGGGATTGCTCAAGCAACGCAGGCTGTCTAGAGGTAGTAAATTGGCTAAGTATTGGTCATTTTTATGTGTGATAGTGTGAGACAATTATTTGGGTAAAGGAGGGCTCTTGTGAGAAGAGTTGTATGTAATTCTTTCATGATTCCATGTTGAATATACAATAGAAGATAGTGGGGTTTTGAGCAACAAGCTTTCTCTGGGAAATTATCTGTGTTGTGGTTTGATTAATTCTTCTTTGCTTCATGTGATTGGCGATTGTGTTTTTAATTCCGCAAAATATTTGTAGAATCGATTTAGTATTTAAATTTAGTACATTTTTAGATCGGATTGAATCCATGATATACATGCTTGTTGTATAATTTCTACACATTTGTTTGATTTTCTATTTTGTATCTTATTGGTTGTATTGTGCTATGGGTGGATTGTTTGGTCGAATTTAATGGTTTTTATTTTTTCTTTTTATTCTTGCATCAAACATCCATCCCCTCATACTAGATGAAGTATCTAGGAAATTTTCGTCTTAGGGAGCTTTATCCATATTGGTGTTTGCATGTTTGTTTGATTCTGAAAGTGTGGTAATTCTTTCTGGGAAATTTGATTGCTTTTCACTTGATATCATACTTTTATATTCTTGGTTTATATGTTTTGATCTATGGTGGATGTTGAACATTTGGTTGCAAATGGGATCAAATAGCATACGATATGTTAGCATGTACTCATTCCTTTAGTGGTGGTTTGTGACATATTTTAGGGAAGTGTAGGCTCAACAAGATCTGTATTGGCATTATCAGGTTTCGAAAGTCTTTGCATGGGTCTCCCTTGCTATATTTAATGGAAAATTGTGTTGATTTTGGTTCACATTTATACATTTTTCTATCTCCAAGACTCTCTATGTTAACCAAAATCCATTTATTCAATATTGGCTAGTGGTAATTGAATAGAAAGTGTAGGTCAATCCCGACCTGCTTTGGCAACTTCGAGGCTCTCAAGTTAATGATTCAGTCCTCCCATATGTATCTAGATTGCTATTTCAAATGACTCCTATTCACCTATTCATTATAATCAGTTGGTGTAAGTTGTCAAACTTATCTATTTCATTTCAATCCATTAAGCAATTATGGAATATTATGGAGATAATTTCTTAGCTATAGGAAGAATCCTTACCTTACAAATTAGATATAACCAATTGGTCTCTATCATGACCCCTACTATGAATATGTTAGTAGATCATCGTTCCATGATGTAAAAAACAGAGGACGAAATAGAAGGCATTCACTAACAGTTTGAGGAGTTGCAATTCTCACTTAGCAAATGCCTTTTCGAACCATCCTCATCTAGTAATACCATCAGTAATTCAGAAGAAGATATGTCTGATCTAAATATTCCAGTCTCCCTTCAATCTGGGGGCTCTAGGGGCATAGGAGAGGTAAATCCACCTTCTATTAATTAGAATGTGTTGTAATGTTGTCAAATTTTGCAAAGTATTTTGGTGAATTTACATATATAGGCATAATAGTATGGATATAGAGGAAGTAGGGGTTTTTAATCCATTGGGAATTCTAAGTATTGTCATGTGTATTAGCTTACTAATTGGAATTTTCCCTCTTTTAATGTAACTACTACATCCACAACGCATATTTTTATCAATAAAAGTTCTTGTTCCGATTTAAAAATAAAAAATAAATTAAATTTACTAAGTTTTTATATGTTTATTAATTATATGTTCTGAAATATCATGGTTAAGAATGTGAACCATTAATTTATTCTTCTTCTTCTTTGTAAATTCATTTGTATTACCTCAAAATATCAAATTACATCATTCTTTCCATAATCACAGTACACAGTGATACATTTGTTGCCTTCCTGGTCTTAGATCCCAGGATTTTTCATGGGTTTTTCCTTCTTTCCTTTTCTCTTACGGATGTCTGTCCATTCCGGGGAGTTATTAAGAGCAGATGTAGAAGAGATGATGGCATCATTTCTATTGAAATTTTGATGTTCTATGTTGTTACAATCACTTAAATCCATAACTTATTTATGCTGCAAAATAAGCTAAGTAATTGTAGATAGAACATAAACCATATAAAACATATGCACAATGGAATACAACCAAGAAATAAATGAGACACAAATAAGTTAGGTCAATGACCAGGGAAAAACCCACAAGGGGAAAACCCAACCAAATTCTTCTTCTATTAGAAATCAATTATTCAACAGAGATACAAAGTGCAATGAGAGAATGAAGAAGTTCACCCAAATCTGAAGAATAAATATGATAGTAGTAGTTGATGAAAACACTAAATCACTTTGGCTCTCCAAGATCTACTCTTACTCTTCAAGGCTTTCTCTCTCTCTCAATCTTCCTCTAGACTCTCTAATTCTCTCTTTCTCAAGTACAGATTCTCCTTTCACAAGAACAAGTGTATCATGTGAGGATGAAAGGTACAAATATATAGGAAGATAAAGGAGGTTGAATTCATGAGTAACTCCTATGCCTTGAGGAGGAGTTACATATGCCAAAACATAAGTGTAACTTATTCCATAAAGGAGAGGAGTGTAACTTATGCATTTAGGAGAGAAGTGTAACTTATGCATTAAAGAGGTGTAAGAGGAATATTTTTATGATGAGTCATTAAAGTGTGTAATAGAGTGTAATAGGTGCATAATAGCATTAAAGAGAGAGAGAAATGAATCCATTAAGAGAGAGAGAGAGAGAGAGAGAGAGAGAGAGAGAGAGAGAGTAGCATATGCATTAATTCAGGGGAGTTACATATGACATGATTGAGTCTCCTGATTGAGAGACTTTAATTTTAGTTTTTTTTAAATAGTATAATAATATCATAAGAATAATAATGTTATTATTAATGATAATGATGACGATTAAGTCGAAATTGAACTATTATAATTGATTGATGATCAGAAGGAATTTTCCATCAACAATACTTGATTACCAATTGATGCAAGCTAATTTACTATTTTTGGAAAGTCATACTTGAGACTTTCTATTTTTAGATATTTATTTTTAGACTTTCTATTTTTGGAAAACATATTTTTATAAATTCATCCCTGCACTGCCAATTTTCAACACTCCCTCTCATCTAGGGAGGAAATTTTTTCTGCAATAAATATATTTGCTTTCTCTACTCATCTTTGTTAATCTCCGTTATGTATCATCTGGAACAATGATGTCTCACTCTAATGAAGAAGAATCATCATAGGGGAGATCCATCCATCACCCATATTCACTTGGGAGAAATTCCACTAGCCAACATTTGACAAGGATCTTGCACTACCAAGTCTCATATTTTCTTTGGGTGATCCACTTGTTAACACATGACAAGGATATCGCACATACAAGGATCATCTCTACTTGGGGGGATCCACTTGTCAACACATGACAAGGATGTCACACATATAAGGCTCATCATTACTTGAGGGGATCCACTTGTCAACACATGACAAGGATCTTTCACATCCAAGTATCATCTCTGCTTGGGTGGATCCACTTGTCAACACATGAAAAGGATCTCACACATCCAAGGCTTGTCTTTTCTTGGGGGGTCCACTTGTCAATACATGAAAAGGATATCACACATCCAATGCTCATCACTGCCTGGGAAGATCCACTTGTCAACACATGACAAGGATCTTGCACATCCAAATCTCATTGAATATCAAGCAGTGGAACACCTGCATCCTAGACAAGTCAAGCAGACAAGTCTCACTACACCTATTGGTCAGTTAGGTGGCTCTTCCCACATCCCATACTGTGGGTTGGACGCATACTGAGGCATAATCTTGTGGCGCACACTAAACAAGAAGTCCCTCATCCTCAAGATATTTCCAGCACCATTCCCTAATCCTATGATCTCTGACAAGGGGGAAGGAAGCTCAGTGTTCTCGAACATATGTGACCACTTCCAGGAAGGGTCACATCCACACATCCAAGTTATGATCTAAAAATCAATAACTTTCCTTTCGATAAATGCCTTGTAATAATTTCAGTTATCTAATCATCAGTCAAAATATGATGGAGCCTCGCTGCTCCACTCTGCACCATATCCCGGATATAGTGATATTTGATATCAATGTGCTTGGACTTGTCATGGAACATAGGATTTTTTGCAAGCTGAATCCCACTCTTATTTTCGTAGTAAATTATTGTTGTGTCCAAAACATCCTCAAATAACTCTCTAAAGAGCTTCATCATCCATGTTGCCTCATAGTTATCCATTCTAGTAGCAATGTACGTAGTTTCATTTGTATTAAGGGCTACAAAATTTTTCTTCCTGCTCATCCAAGATATCATGGCAGATCCAAAGTTGAAGTATCACCCAGATGTGATTTTTCTATCATTAGAGTTCTTAGCCCAATCAACATTTGAGTATCCATGTAGTCTTATTTCACCGAAAGTATATTTCAATCCCAGATTGATGGTCCCATGCAGGTATCTCATCACATGCTTCAAAGTACTCTAGTGTGCATGAGATGTTTTAATCCTATATTGTCTCAGAGTATTGACCACAAAACATATGTCGGGTATAGTTTTCACTAAGAACATCAATGCCCCAATAAATTGATGATACTCGAAAGGATTTTCCAAATCAAGACCTACATCTTCACCACATATTTTCTTGAAATTTATTTTCATTGGAGAATTCATGGACTTGCATTATGTCATACCAAATCATTCCAGTAGCTTGAAAAATGTTTTCCTTGAGAAATAAAAATCTGACCAGGTCTCTACCATACTTCAAGACCCAAAAATTAGTGCATCAAATGAAGATCTTTCATTTCAAATTTAGAAGGTAAATCCCTCTTACACTAGAGGATAAGAGGTTCGCCACCGGTCATAAATAAATCATAAACATATAATACCAGAATCAAAAGGAATTTCTTGGACTGTCTTGAGTAAATATTTGAATCAACATTACTTCTAGTAAAACCAAGATTCATCAAGAATCTACCAATGCAAGCATTCCAAGCTCTTGGAGCTTGATTCAAATCATAGAGGGCTTTCTTCAGTCGGAACACATGAGTTTTCTGGCCATGTACTTCAAATCCTTGTGGTTTCTAAACAAATACTTCTTTCTTGAGGAAGCCATGCAAAAAAACAATATTCTCATTCATTTGGTGAAGGGACCATCCTTGGCTAGCAGCGAGAGCCATAATATATCAGATGGTTGTATAATGGGAAACAGGTGCAAAGATTTCCTCATATCATATTCCCTCTTTCTGAGAGAACTCCTTGGCCACAAATATAGCTTATATTTTTTAATACTACCATTAGCATCATGTTTAATTTTATACAACCATTTATAAGACACAAAATATTTACCTTGGGGTCTTGGAACCACTTTGATCTAGGTGGATATTGGTGGCCACCCACCTATTCCATTTGGGGCCCCACCATTGTCTCTTTCATTTTTTTTCACAACTTACTATTTTTAGCAGTTTTTCGGGTCCTGAACTTCCAGAGCTGTTTTGAAGTCCCAAACGGAGATAGTATGCCAAAGTTATGTCCCCGGGAAGTTGAAACACCAATTTACTCAAACAGGGCCCATAGTTTTGGCGCTTCATCTCCTAGGGTTAGGTTTTTGGATGTTTAGAGTTCTCCATTGTTTCTCCATAACAAATAGGCCCTCGAGCCTCATTGTAACACAGTTCAGAGGTATGTAGCTGCCACATCTCTTCTCAGAGATTCGCTATCAGTACCCTAGCTATTTTATTTCCATCATGTTTGTAAGCATATTTTTGTGATTTGATATTAATAAAATGAAGCCTTGTTTCCGTTGTATTTCTATGTTTATGGTTATTTCCGTATTCTGTTGCGTTCCTGCATAAATCCAGATCAGTGGTATCAAAGCGGTCTTCTTTTTCTCGATCCTTCTTTGCATGTCCCCAACGAGGTCGGGGTATAAGGAGTTAGGGCTTGATCTGGTGGAACCTTTGCAAGATCAGCCTCACAAACCCCGACAAACATCCATGGCGGACGAAAAGAAAGATGAGGGAGCAGGATATCCTATCAAAATATTGCTCGAGGAGGCCCTAGAAAAACAAAGGAACGCGATGATGGATAACTTTTCCCAGATCCTTCAACGACTACCCATCGGCGGCGCATCTGCATCCAACAGCCACTCTGGAGGCGTGACTCCATTTAAGGTACAAGTAAACTTTAACATTCCCATATTTGAGGGTCAAATAGATGCAGATGCCGTAGATAGATGGTTGAATCTATTAGAAGGATATTTCTTGGTTCATGAATTTTCTGACTGGGAGAAGATTATTTTTGCACTCCTCAAAGCTACCCCCCATGTCAAGGACTGGTGGGAAACCTACTGTGAGAAAAAGGACGAGACAGAGCCCTCTCTTCTCAATCACACCCACTTGGAATTCTTTTCCGAAATTCCATCAAGGAACAATATTATCCCGTGGGGAGCTATGAGGAAAAGTACATACAATGGACCACGTTGCGGCAACAAAGGGATCAAGATGTGCATGAGCTAACGAATCTGTTCCATACCCTGTGCACAAAGTTGGGTATCAAAGATTCAGAGAAACATTTGGTGCTAAAGTATTGCGGTTGTCTGCACAGATACATTTAGGAGGAAATGGAGTTCCTCGACATCTCCTCACTTGGTACAGCATACCGGTATGTTGTTAGGTCCCTATATTACTAGTATATTCCCTTATTGTTATTAGTGTAACCCCCTTATTGTTATTATTTTACCCTTGTAACCCCCATTTTGTTATTATTGTGCCCTTAAATTATTATTGTTAGGTCGGCTAGGATTACATTGTGGCCCACTAGGATTACATTATGGCCACATGGATTCCTATATATAGAAAGGAGGTTTTGTAAATTGTATCATCCAAGAATTGTTCATTTATGTAATGTATTGGAGGTTTCCCCCTCGAAGTGGCTTATTTCTAAGGCGTTGATATATCTTTTATTCTATTTTTGGAGCTGGTTACACAACATTTGGTATCAGAGCTTTGGATTCTAGGGTTTCGCTGCTCCAAACAGGTCATCATGGAATTTTCGCTATAACTTTTTTTCTATGAAGTTTCAGAAGCTGAAATGTTTAGGGTGCGAAGCTGAAATCCTGAGAAATATTTTCTAAAAATTTCAGAGCTTGGTTCGCAACATTTTCGGAGATATGATCTGTGGAAGTTGGGCCTTTTTTCAGGCTCGTAAACAGGTCATCGTGGCATTTGCGCTGTCATTTTTTTTCTACGAAGGTTCAGAATCTGAAATTTTTAGGGTTTGAAGCTAAAATCCTGAGGAAACTCATCAAAAAATTTCAGAGCTTTGTTCGCAATATTTTTGGAGATATGATCTGTGGAAGGTAGTGATTTTTCAGGCTCCCGAATTTCATCTCAAAGAGGTGATCGTGGGAAAAGTTCAATAACTCTCTCTCTGAGCATCAGATTGGAGTGCCGTCAAAATTGGTCACAAGAACATGGACTTTAGTTTCTTGGCTATCAATTTCAGAGGTGAAGAATGAAACAGTGACACGTGGAAAGTCATACAAGTTCGTTGTACTGAACTAGTCCATACTTAGGTCATTGTGGGAGATTGTACACAACTTTGTCTTTGAGAATCCAAATCAGGTCAGATCTGTGGCATTCAAAAGATACTTCAGAGGGCTAATTTGGTACCTAAATTCAAATATTCAAGTGCTGCAATCACAGAGATATTCCAATTTCAATATCGAGCTCCTCAGAAGCAAGAAAAAGGTGTGTATTTTTTTTTTCCGAATTGCATAAGTCTTGTTTGAAGAATCAATTTGAATTGATTCCAAGGGCATATTGTAGAATAGATATTAGTATTGGGTTCTAAAATATGCCCCGTAAAAATAATTCAACACCCATTAAGCCTTCAGAAGGCTCTACTATGACTCATGAAGATGAAGAATTGCAACATGATCTATCAAAATTACAAGAGCAAGTGCAACAAATTTCACTCTTGCAAAGAGCAACAAAAAATGAAATGGAAGTTTTGAAGAAAGGCGTGGAAGCAAGGATGGACGGTTTGAAGAAATGCATGGAAGCTAAGATGGATGGCATGGAAGCGGACATGAAAGACAACATGGAAAACATGAAGAATGATCTAAAAGCAGACATTGAAGGTTTGACAAAGTTGATACAAGAAATGTTTCCTAATGGTGAAAAGATAGTAGAAGAACCTCATGATGAGAACAAAATAAATGTTAATCATGATTTTGTAAACTCTAATGTTGGTGGGAATAACCACCATATTCCAAAAATGGATATGAGGAAGTTTGATGGAAAGGATCCTATAACATGGATACTACAGATGGAGCAATATTTTGATCTCCATAACGTGCAAAACACACAAAAGGTATGCATTGCAACTTTACATTTAGAAAAAAATACATTTGTATGGTATTGATGGCTTTGCTTCCGTAAAAAAATTGTCACTTGGTCAATTTTTACGGAGGAAATGATAGCACATTACGAGGATACAAAGAGCAACACCTTCTTTAGCCAATTGATAAATCTCAAACAAAAGGGTTTAGTGGGGCAGCACATTGAGGACTTCCAAAAATTGAATATAAGGGTAACTAATATTCCAGAGGAACACAGGATCGATCTCTTCATAGGCACTTTAAAGGATAACATCCAACATGAAGTTCGTGTTTTGGAACCGGATTCATCAAAGAAGGCATTCAGGTTGGCAAGAAAAGTTGAATGTAAAATAATGGCGACAAGGAAACCTACCACTCAATTCTATAAAGAAGGAAGTGTTGCTATGCCTAAATTTCCACAACCTACAAGGTTGACACCACAACAGTTGGAAGAAAAAAGAGCAAAAGGGCTTTGCTACAGTTGTGATAGCAAATACACTAAAGGTCATAAGTGTGCTGAGAAGAAATTATTTTACATAGATTGTGAAGAGGAAGAAGAAAATGAAAAAGAAGAGGATATACACCAGGAACCAGCCCTAGAAGAGGAAGAAATGAACCCGACCATTTCGTGTAATGCACTGGCAGGAATTACCACTCCTCAAACTCTCAAGATATAAGGGCATATCAAGAAGAAAAAGGTAATAGTGTTGATTGATTCAGGTAGCACCCATAATTTTATTCATTGTAAGGTAGCCAAGGAATTAAATTTTTTCCTATACCCAGCACCAGAATGTTAAGTGATGGTTGCAAATGGAGGAACTATAAATTTCTCTGGAAAATGCCATAATATCAAGCGAACCATGGGGGAATATGTATTGACTAGTCCAATGCTTTCCATTCCTATGGGAGGTGCTGATGTTGTATTAGGAGTACAATGGTTACAATCTTTGGGGATGGTAGCTTTTAATTTTCAAGAACTTTTCTTGGAATTTTTTTCAGAAGGAAAGGAAGTGGAATTATGGGGTATTGCCGGTAAGCTGGGAAAGATAATAAGCTCTAATGTCATGGCAAAGCTTCTAAAGAAAGAAAAACGAGGCGTAATTGCACAATTATGCTCACTAGAAGTTCCAACATCAAAATCATCTATTTCTACAGATCTCCAAAAAGTCTTGGACAATCATTCCAAGGTGTTTGCAACTCCCAAAGGGCTCCCACCTATTCGTGATCACGATCATGCTATTCATTTGATTCCAGGAAGTGTTCCTCCAAACATCAGGCCTTATAGATATCCTTATGTCCAAAAGAGTGAAATTGAACGTATGATTGCAGAAATGTTAGAGGCAGGTATAATTCAACCTAGTCAAAGTTCTTTTTCTGCTCCTGTAGTATTGGTACACAAGAAGGATGGATCATGGCGAATGTGTCCAGATTATAGGGAGCTCAATAAGCTCACCATTAAAGATAAATTTCCCATTCCTGTGATTGATGAATTGTTGGATGAATTACATGGACCAATTTATTTTACCAAGTTGGATCTTCGTTCAAGATATCATCAAATTAGAATGAAGACTGAAGATATTCCAAAAATAACATTTCGAACTCATGAGGGTCATTATGAATTTTTGGTCATGCCTTTTGGCCTTACCAATGCACCTTCTACATTTCAAGGGTTGATGAATTCCATTTTGAAACCCTTCCTTAGAAAATTTGTTCTAGTATTTTTTGATGATATACTAATCTACAATAGGTCTTGGAAGGATCATGTTGAAAATGTTGATAGGGTGCTCAAACTATTGCAGGAGAAACAATTATATGCAAAAAAATCCAAATGTTTCTTTGGAGTACAAGAGGTGGAATATCTGGGTCATATTGTATCTCACGAGGGTGTTAAAGTAGACCCTAACAAATTAAAGCCATTAAGGAATGGAAAGTCCCCACAACCATAAAGAAGTTGCGAGGATTTCTCGGGTTAACAGGGTATTATCGCAAGTTTGTTAAGAATTATGGGAGAATAGCAGCAACTCTAACAACATTATTGAAGAAAGATGCATTTTCATGGACTCCTGAAGCAACTAAGGCCTTTGAACGTCTTAAAGAGGCAATGTGCCTAGCACCGGTCTTAGCTACACCAGACTTCACAAAACCTTTATTGTGGAATGTGATGCCTCAGGAAATGGAATTGGTGCAGTTTTAATGCAGGAAGGAAGACCCATTGCTTTTGAAAGTCGTCCAATCAAAGGAAAGTATTTACAGAAACCTATTTATGAGAAAGAAATGTTAGAAATACTGCATGCACTAAAGAAATGGCGAACTTACCTAATGGGAAGACACTTCAAGGTAAAAACTGATCATGATAGTCTTAAACACTTTTTTGAACAAAGACTATCTTCAGAAGAGCAGCAAAAATGGGTCACAAAGATGTTGGGTTATGACTTTGAAATAATATACAAAAAAGGAAAGCTTAATGTTGTTGCAGATGCACTCTCAAGAAAGAATGAAGAGGTGGAAGCATTGCTTTGTGCCATTTCTATTATCCAACTAGATTGGATAATTGAAGCAAGAGATGAATGGAAGAAGGAAAAAGATGTATGGACACTCATTCAAAAGTTGCAGTAAGATCCTAGTACATCTGATATATTTAGTTGGAAAAATGATTCCTTATGGTACAAATATCACTTATATCTTTGTAAGAATTCCCAACTAAAACAAAATATTCTTCTGGAAATGCACACTTCTCCTTTAGGAGGACACTCAGGATTTTTAAAAACTTACCACAGGGTGAAGAAAGAATTTTTTTGGGATGACCTTAAATCTGATATTCAAAATTTTGTGGAGGAATTTTTGGTTTGCCAGCAGAATAAAGTGGAGACAATTAAGACCCCAGGACTTCTACAACCTTTATCCGTTCCAAGTCAACGTTGGGAGGAGATTTCAATGGATTTTATCATAGGTTTACCTAAGTCCGAAGGAAAGAGTGTCATCATGGTGTTAGTTGATAGAATTACCAAGTATGCACACTTTTGTGCATTATCTCATCCATTTAAAGCAAGTACAGTTTCTACTACATTTATGGACAGAATTCAAAAGCTACATGGAATCCCAAAGGTTATTGTGAGCGACAGAGATCCCATTTTTACTGGAAATTTTTGGACGGAGTTATTTTCTTGTTTGGGTACTCAATTAGCTCATAGCTCATCTTATCATCCTCAATCTGATGGTCAAACTGAGATAGTAAATAAATGTTTGGAAGGATATCTTCGTTGTTTTGTATCTGATAAACAAACACAATGGGTCAAGTGGTTACCTCTCACTGAGTGGTGGTATAACACTTCCTTCCATACTGCAGCAAAAATGAGCCCATTTATGGAACTTTATGGATATCATCCACCATCCATCACATCATATTTAATGGAAAATTCGAAAGTTCAAGCAGTGAAAGATCACATCAAGCATCAACAATAATTTCTCCAACTCTTAAAGGATAACCTGAATTTGGCACAAAATCGAATGAAACAACAGGCAGATCAACATCTCAGTGAGAGAAGTTTTGATGTAGGAGATTGGGTATTTTTATGGCTACAAACATACAAAAAAATGTCCCTCAAGCAAGCTAAGAAGGATAATAAATTATCGCCAAAGTACTATGGTCCTTACAAGGTGTTGCAAAAGATTGGTACTATGGCATACAAATTGGAGCTTCCTGCTTCTTCGCGAGTGCATCCAGCTTTCCATGTTTCATGCTTAAAGAAGGTTATAGGTGAAAATATTCTAGTTCAAACAATATTGCCAGAACTTGATGAGGAAGGAAAAATCATATTGGAACCTGAAGCGGTCACAGAAACAAGAACTCGACAGCTACAGAATCGATCAATTTCAGAGTATCTCATCAAGTGGAAGAACTTACCCACTGAAGATTCTACATGGGAGGATGAGAATTTTATACAGAAGCACCCAGAGCTACTCAAGCGTTGAGGACAACACTTTTTTGAAGGAGAGGGGCATGTTAGGTCCCTATATTACTAGTATAGTCCCTTATTTTTATTAGTGTAACCCCCTTATTGTTATTATTTTACCCTTGTAACACCCATTTTGTTATTATTGTGCCCTTAAATTATTATTGTTAGGTCGGCTAGGATTACATTGTGGCCCACTAGGATTACATTATGGCCACATGGACTCCTATATATAGAAAGGAGGTTTTGTAAATTGTATCATCCAGGAATTGTTCATTTATGTAATGTATTAGAGGTTGCCCCCTCGAAGTGGCTTATTTCTAAGGCGTTGATATCTCTTTTCTTCTATTTTTGGAGCTGGTTACACAACATATGCTGCCAAGATTGAGCAGAAATTCAAACAAAAGAAGCGAGACTTTGGATCTGCGAATCAAAAGCAACGGAAAGGTGCCCCCAAACTGTAGAACAAAGGACAAAGCCAAGGCATGGCAGCCCAAGACAACCTGCCAAAGACACAAGAAAATAACAACAACACAAATCCAAAGAAGGACACAGGAAAGTGGTGTGAGTTCCATAAGAGCTCCACTCACAACACAAGTGAATGTCAGGCCAAGCAGTCGCTGGTGGCCAAGATGAGGGCTTCTGAATCAGATGCATGCTCTGACTCTGAATCAAAACCTGACAAGGTGAATGACAAAGGGAAGCAGATTATTGATGCGGAGCCCAATGCCACTGTTGCCACTATGAAGATCCAGAAGGAGGAACTAGAAGATCTAGAGGAGGCAGAGCGTCTCTTCCACTCCCAGATGTGGGTAAAGGGTTCCCCGCTACAGTTCATTGTCAACAATTGGAGCCAAAAGAACCTCATTTTAGTAGGTGTCGCAAAGAGGTTGGGCTTGTTGACCACAACGCACCCACAACCATACACCATTGAGTGGCTTCACCAAGGACAGGATCTCCGCGTTAGCCAGAGGTGTCGCCTTCCCTATAGCATCAAGCCCTTCACGGATGAGGTATTGTGTGACATTTCTCCTATTGATGTTTCTGATGTATTATTAGGCCAACCATACCTATGGAAGCGACATGTTGTGTATGAGTCCTAGCCTCGCGTTGTTATTGTTACTTTGGGAAATAAATTGTACAGGATACTAGAGGTACCACCGCTTCCCACTATCTCATTGGTTACTGCAAAACAATCCAGTAAGCTCATTTCCCAAACCAGGAAATTTTTTTTCCTGATGATCCGCCCCCAGGGAAAGAAGAATACTGTGGCCACGACCTCCAGACATGGCTCCTCTACACGACAACGACAAATGGACAAGGTTGTGGAGGAGTACAGGGACATCTTCACCTCACCCACAGGGGTGCCTCTACACTGTCAGGTCAAGCACCCCATTGACTTGACCCCAGGTGCGCCGCTACCCAATATACCGATCTATAGGCGCTCTGTTATGGAGAATGATGAAATCAAGAGGTAGATTCAGGAGCTGCTGCAGAAAGGTCACATCTGACCAAGTTCATCACCCTGTGGAAGCCTAATTGTGTTGGTACAGAAGAAGGATGGGACTTGGAGACTCTGTATTGATTATCGGGCACTGAACAAGATCACTATCCAGAATAGGTACCTGATCCCACGGATTGATGACCTTCTGGACCAAATCAAAGGGGAAAAATATTTCAGCAAGATCGACTTGAAGTCTGGGTATCACCAGGTACCAATAGAACCCTCTGATGTGTGGAAGACTGCCTTCAAAGCCAAGGAGGGAATTTTTGAATGGCTCGTCATGCCTTTCGGATTGAAAAATGCTCCCGCAACCTTCATGAGGTTGATGGATGACATCTTGCATCCATTCACCAACTCATTTGTAGTGGTATACTTGGATGACATTTTGATCTTCAGCCAGACTCTGGAAGAGCACCTCCACCACATCCGATAAGTCCTCCAAACACTACGGCAACTGTGCCAATTTGGAGAAGGGCACTTTTGGCACGACCGAGGTTCAATATCTGGGATATATTATTGATGAAAGGGGGTGCATGTGGATCTAGCCAAGATCCAAGTCATTCGGGATTGGCCAACCCCAACCACCCTAATAGAGCTTCGCAGCTTTCTGGGTCTTGCTAATTTCTACCGCACTTTCATGTTGGGATTCTCTCATATCACTTGGCCCTTGAGTCAAGTCACCAAGGGAGGAGCGAAAGAAAAATTCTGTTGGTCAGAATCTCAACATAAGGCGTTCATAGTATTGAAACATCGCCTCTATTCTGCCCCAGTGCTCACATTACCAGACTTGCAACAACCATTTTAGATCGAGACAGATGCCTTTGACTATGCTATTGGGGAATTTCTTACTCAACAGGGTCATCCAATGGCATATCACAGTGAGACATTGTCCGACACAGTTCGAAAGTATCCCAATTATGACAAAGAAATGTATTCCATTGTGCAGGCTTGTCGACAATGGAAGCATTACATTTTGGGGAAGGAGACAATCATCCACACAGACCACTGACCCCTATAGATCATACAGACACAAGGGAAGTTGCAGAATGATCTCCATCAGAAGTGGTCCACATATCTGCAACAATTTCATTTAAACATCAAGTACAAGAAGGGTAGCACCAATAATGTTGCAGACTACCTCAGCCAACCATCGATCATGGCCATAACCACCGTTCTCAACTCTTGTGGGCATGAGACTTCTAATTGGCCACTTCTATACAAGAGAGATTCAAAATTTAGCTACACATACAAGGCACCCTTGGGGGGTATTCAATTTCTAAATTTTCACCTCCAAGATGCACTATTATGTCACCTGGGACACCTTTGTGTTCTTTCAAGCGAGCATGCCAAGATGATATGGGAAGCGCACTACAGTTGAGTCGTTGGGAATTTTGGGGTCGAGAAAACAGTGGTAGTACTACAGAAGTATTTCTATTGGCTAAACCTTAGACAAGATGTCAGGAATTACATCAAATCCTGCACTGCTTGCGCCATTTCCAAACCGACCATCAAGAAGCAAGGGCTCTATACTTCACTACCTACCCCTAGTCGACCTTGGGAATCCATCTCCATGGATTAAAGCGCCTTCCTTCTACCATGGACATGGGAATGACCGTGTTTTTCGTGTCATGATGACTTTCAAAGATGCCAATAGTAGGTCTGAATACAGTTATCACAGTTATAATACTACTAAACTCTTCTTTGAATGAGTGTGGGTGCACTTTGGGATCCCACAGTCTATCATATCAGATCACAACAGCAGGTTCCTTAGCACATTTTGGTCTAGCCTCTGGTCAATGTTGGACACCAAGCTCACCAATTCCACATTTTTCCATCCCCAAAGTTATGGCCAAACAGAGGTCATCAACAGGATGATTGTACACATTCTGCACATGCACAATTCAAAGCATCCACACACAAGGGATGAGAGCCTTCCCTATGTACAACATAGTTATAATCGGGCTCTCCACAGCTCAACCGGCCACAGCCCCTTTCAGAGGGCTTGGGATTCCAACCACTATGTCCCATTGACGTAGCCATGCCATTTACAGCTACTCAAGCCGATTCGACTCATGTCCAGTCTAAAGCTGAAAAAGCAAACAACTTCATCAAGCGCATTCAGCACATCCGCCAATAGGTTCATGACATATTGGACAGAGCCAATGCTAAGTACAAGCAACGACATGATAAACATCGGGTGCCACACAACTTCTAGGTGGGTGAAAAAGTGTGGCTACATTTGCAGAAGGAGCGCCTCACTGGACCCCACCACAAGATTCTCCCGCTCTGATATGGGTCGTACACCATCACCAAGGCTGTAGGGAATAATGCCTTCGAGCTCAATATTCCACCATTCCTTGGTCTACACCCAGTATTCAATGTAGACTGCCTTCGTCCCTACTTCCTACCTCTATTGGACACCTCTGACATTGCAGAAGAACTCACACCAAAAGAGTTAAACCCAGACTGCATGGAACAGGCCACCACAGATTGTGTCATGGACATGCAAATCAAGAACACTTGCCGACAGAAGATCCAACTGTATCGGTTTGTCAAAGCTGGCCAACTCCTGCACCAAGGCAAGTGGTTCACCAGGGACCAAGTTCAACAGAATTTTCCTCATCTCATGGAGGAACTCAACATAATAAGGACCATTTCTTCCTAAGGGGGGAGGAATGATCCAGGTGGATATTGGTGGCCACCCTTCTATTCCACTTGGGGCCCCACCATTATCTCTTTCAGTTTTTTTCACAACTTACTATTTTTAGCAGTTTTTCGGGTCCTGAACTTTCGGAGCCATTTTGAAGCCCCAAACGGAGATAGTATGCCGAAGTTACGTCCTCGGGAATTTGAAACACCAATTTACCCAAAAGGGGCCCATAGTTTTGGCGCTTCATCTCCTAGGGTTAGGTTTTTGGACGTTTAGAGTTCTCCATTGTTTCTCCATAATAAATAGGCCCTCAAGCCTCATTGTAACACAGTTCAGAGGTCTGTAGCCACCACATATCTTCTCAGAGATTCGCTACCAGCACCCTAGCTATTTTATTTCCATCATGTTTGTAAGCATATTTATGTGATTTGATATTAATGAAATGAAGCCTTGTTTCCATTTTATTTCTATGTTTATGGTTATTTATGTATTATGTTGCATTCCTGCATAAATCCGGATCACACTTCCCATACATCATTATGAATGATGGACTCATATTCTTCAACCATTACATCTTTCCACACTTGAGCCTTCACAACTTCTTCAAAAGTTCATGGTTCAACTTGAATAATGTTTCTCATGGCTACAACATATCCTTGGAATCAACATGGTTTCTTGCTTTCTCTGAAGGTTCATCACGTAGAATCATGTCTATTAGCATCCTATAAAGTGTCATGAAACCATAATCATATTTTTCTAGCACATGGAGAAGGATCCAAGGATTCCATGGGATCCATGGGTTCATCAACAAGATTAGGCTTAGGCTCGAGATCTTCTTGTGCATCCAAGGCATCGTCCTATATTTCAAAATTAGCAAGAGGAGGAGTGTCTATGGATTTTCAAAGAGCTACATCTTCATCAAATGTTATATCTTTGCTAAAATCTATAGTTCTTTTACCAGGCACATATATTTTGTAGGCTTTATAATTTTCACAATAGCCAACCATCTTACCTTTCTTACCTGAAGCTTTCAGCTTGTTCCTCTTTTATTTTGGCACATGGAAGTAAAAAAGGCAGCTAAAGATCCTCAAGTGCCCATTTTTTTCTAGGTTATATCGTACGGTACTATTTTTCCTAATTACAAATTCTTTGCAGAAGTATTGAGCTCTTGTCCACTTCATGTCCACTCAATTCATGGGATGGATCGACACCTTCCTCAATCTCAATACAAAGTACTTGGCGCTCACATTCATAAAATGTACTTGTTGATCCCTATTGGTGCTCAAATCGTTCCCACATGCAAACGAATTAAGTACACATTCACTGAGGACTAATAAGTCCTCCTGCTCTAGGTGTCATTGCTGACCTCCAGCACACCATAGGGGGTAACCCTGGAAATCTGTATTATGTGATTTTCAATTAGCAAATAAAAGTAGGTTAGACATATATAATAGATCGTTGTAATAAATAGTGGCATTAACATAAGGGAGCAAAATGATTAATGGGTCACATTTCCAAAATCAGAATCTAGTCAATCAGAAAAGGTAATGATAAATAGGAAAGAGGATAGTAGCGATCGTTTAAAATAAAGAAAAGAAACATAAAAACAACAAGATATCAACCTAATAATTGTCCCCAATTTAAATAGTAACATGTGCAACAAGTGTAGGCATCTTCGTTGTTTTTACTCTAATCTGTGAATGAAAGTAGCTAATAGTAAATATTGTGACTAAAATTCATAAAGAGAGAGTAAAACCTCATGATCTGGAGAACAGAGACAACATTCAAATAAAACACCTATAACAATATGAAGGACAAAACACACCAATATACAATCATGAATAAGACAAGTATTATTGTAAAATGAAATACAGACCTTTAGTTACCAATAATTCATGACTGGTCATTCAACATTTATGTTGATAATATAAATATCGAAACATGAAAACCAAACAAGTTAATTCCTAAATGATAACAAGCCTCAGATTTAGCTATCTGTGATTCAAATCAAAATAACACGACAAACATATAGAATTGTTTATAATCGCCATAATAGACTTTCAGAATTGAAAATAAGAATTGTGTATCATGTAAAGTCAGTTTTGTATCTCATAAAGTTTCTCGATTCTGCCAACAAGCCCCCCATGAAGGGAAACATGGATTTTAATAATAATTTTCGAAAATAATTTCTTTGGAAATTTTCTTCACTGTAACCACTTGACGTTAAAATTAAATAAAGTAAAATAAAGTAAAATTTTGGAAATCAAGTAATTAAGTGTCATGACGCCTTCATGACTTTGACAATTTTGTTTCCTTAGTCAGCCTCATAGGAGAGAGTGTGTGTGCCCCATGCATCTTGAAATTTGGCACATGTGTTGTAATCAAGGGGATTTCATACCAGTCCTTAGGTTCGTCCATGATGTACTACATCAATTGAACCAGTTCAGCAGCCTGTGACATGGTAGAGAGTTGCTCGACTATTGTGCTGTGACATAAATGGTTTCTCAATTTGACTATTTTGTCCCACTCAGCAGCGGCTACCCGGGGCACATTCTTGTATTTGGAAATTGATAGCACCAAATGTGATCTTATCTGATACCTAGTGGTGAGGATATTCTGTATAAATTTTTTTATCCCATCCAAAATAGTAAATTCCCGGCAAAGATCATTTACCACCTTGGAAGAAGAAACCATCTCTTCCCCTAGCATGGCAAAACAACCCAAATCTTGCTCTGTAATTTTCAATTTCTTAGAGAAGATCTGCCAAGATATTGTCCAATTTTCCTTACTCTAGAACGAAGGCACACAAAATCTTCTCAGATAGTTCCACTCAGTTCTAAAATCATTTATTTCCTTGTTGAATTTGTCAAATTCATCTCGCATTTCTTGAATAGAAATTCATTTTTCCCTTAACATGCAGAGAGATAAAATGCAGTTGTCTCTAGGAGGTAATTATAGTTCTACTAAGGTATCATCTTCCAAGGTATTGAACAGATCTATAATGACATCGAGGTCCTCTAGTATTTTATCCAGGGCTTCAACAGTAGATTTTGCTTCCAAGTTGGCATTGTGTATTAAATCATTACCACAATTTGAGAGAATTTTCACATATGATGCGACCGTAGTAATTTTCTGCCAGATCTATCTCCATATCTCCCCTTTGGATTACATGAGTATCTTCTTCCCTGTCATAGTGACGTGAAAAAAATATTTCAAGGATTTGACTTCGTTATTCTTTTCCTTCAAAGCAGCTTGAATCTGCTCAATTTCGCTACTCTTTCACTCCACTGCGACTTTGGTTCTAAGGTCAGCCTGTGCCTTTTCCTCTACAACTGACTACAACTCTTCTTCCAATTGAGTAATCTTGATGTGCAACAAGTTGGAGTCTTCCAACTCAATTGTTTTCGCCGAACTAATGGCCTTATCAATCGAGGCCTTATATTCAGTCAGAATCTTTAGGTCTTGCTCCTCTCTTTCATGAGATTCCACTTTGAGCACCTCCAGCTGCTTAGGAGCATTTCTTCGCTCTTCTTCCTTGATTCAAAAAGTAGCTTCTATTTCCTGGAGACGATATTCAACCTCCTCTTTTATCTTGAAATCTTGTATCAATATATGAGGGTCATTGTCAGGGATATTAATGATTTCTTGCAACGCTTTAGTCTCCTTATCCTTCTCCTCCAATAATTTATTTAAAGGGGAAGTATCCTTGGTATGGCCATATTGATGCACGATAATATTCTCCAATTCGTTGATCTTATTAGTCTTGGTACACAAAACCATATAGGCTATATGCAACTGTTTGAAGACCTTCTCGAGCATGGTCTGCATTTTCCAGTTCCCTGTTGTAGAATCAAGCAGCCTTTGTGCCCACTTAAAGGTAGAACCTCTTTAATTATTGAGGTTTTTTTTTATTGGGACTATGTAGGGACTACAGTCAATTCTGCACTTGGCATTATTGCTTCTCTTTTCTCTGTGAACGAATGTTTGATGTCCAGGGCTTGTGTCCCTGAATCTTTGAGTTCAATTCTCTTCAAATTATTCCTAATATCTACATCCAATTGTTTGACTTGTTGCTCAAACAAATTTTCATCGAAGTCTCCTTCCTTTGGCTTTACCCATCGAACTACATCAAGCTAAGTTAGGACCTCCGATTTTATTTTGATCGCAGAAGTAGTAGAATACGAAACTACGGGTTCGGTCTCTTCTATATGCATTTGAATTTGAGAGTGGCTTGAGTCGTTCTGGAAAATGGCCTTCTTCATCCCTGTTGACTGTAAGTTATCCTCAATTATTACTAAAAAAATATCCAGCTTTTCTAGCTCAGGCATGCTTTTGTGAATGTAGGTTGATAACCCAACCTACTTCTTATGTCGCAAAATGACACCTAAGGGGTCATAGTGCCATCAATCATCCTGTACAAATCCAAAATAAGATGTTTCCTTTTCCAAAGCATCAATGCCATTTTTTTTCTTAGCAGTTAAAGGAAAATTAGCATAGGGATAACTAAATAATGCTCCTTTATTTTTGGAAACAAAGTGATATTCTTTAAGTACCATTTTTTTCCTTAAAACCTCGTACGCAAAAATTAAAGGTGGGTACATACTTAGGTATCCTAGAGGGATGATTATCAAATGCATACAGACACATCATCATATACTCGGGAAACAAGAATCAACTTACAATACTCTAATGCTCGGTCAACCTCAGAACTTTGGCATGCTCTCCTGATATTCTACCCACATTGGATTCTGTTATTTTGGTTGTCAATGCATGAGCGAAACAATCAATGTACTAGGGACGTGGCTTCGGTGGTGCTTAGAAGAAGTCTAGAAGTTAGAAAATATGAAGGGTAGTTATAAAGAACCAAGTGAATAAGGTAATAATAGTGGCAACAGGAGCTAAAAGGAAGGGTAGTGGATAAATCTACTGTAAGGGCATGGGCCAAGTACTTTTTGAAGTCTATGGTTTGATGGTTTGGTCGAAGGGTGATAAGACAAATTGCTAAGAACACCGACTCATCCAATTTAGAACTGTCGGGGAGACCAAAAACAAACGAAAGGAGGGACGTCAAGGTTTGGCACAAAGGTTTGAGTGATTGAGTAGATATAGCAAAATTCAATTTAGCTCAGGGTCGAGGCTTTCAAAGAGGGTCTTAAGAAACTCAAGCTTATCCCCTTCATCCAATGTGATCGATTCATTGTCTAACCCCTTATATGTAATATCGACGCCCTGGGTTGGGATACCCAACATCTTAGCAATTATCCCCTAATCTATTTTCAAGAAAAATGCACTACTAATTTTAAAATACACTTCCTATTGCTCTGACTCGAAATGCTTAGCCAATAACATAATAGAATAAGGATCAAAGTGAAATGGAAGGAGGGTTACATGCAAGATTTTGGTTATGAGCATGCATTGGTCGTAAGTCGTCGTAGCGGTTGAGGGAGTGAGGGTTCTCTTTAGAGTAAGAATTCCATTCAGGGAGACCCTAGTATCTTGAACTCCGGCCAGCTCATTTATGAGGGCCTATTTACTTATTGCCTCAGCCATAATTACTTAAAGAGACTTGAATTATAGTCGTGATAAGAAGGTGGGAAGGGGAAATGACTTACCGGCCAATACGAGTGAATCCATCGATCGAAGAGTAGCTTTCCAACTTTGAAACATTCGTGGTCATGTTTTGCCAGAGGGCCTAAAAAAGGTTGAAATAACAAGAAGAATGGTGAAAATATGGTGGAATTAAGGTTTAATGGGCAATTAGGAGTTTCATTTATGCAATGGCCAGATGCTCGACTACTATTGGTCGGGCCACCAACCACGACTGACGGGATCTCTCATCACGCGAGAGTGAATAGTTAATTGGTGTGCATATTTAGATGCGATGATCGTTGATCTGAATTTGATCAATGATTATCGTGTCATCGGGTCCCCAGGTGAGCTTTAACGCATGACATATTTGAATGTGATGGGTCCCGGCAGTCGTTAGATTGAATAAGATAAAACAGTTCAGATGTGTCGGGTCATAAGACCGTGTTTAATAATGCGTGCAACTTCATATTTGAGCGTGCTTGTGTGTCGTCGAATCTATTCCTTGACGTCGATCGATCAGGAAACCGAGCAGAATTTAAACATGTCAGCACTTCGCGAGGAATTAAAAACACGTCATTTTTATATGAGATGGGTAATTACGATTCGTTGATATTCCATTGAATGAGATCTTCCTTGCAAACCTGCTTATTTTTTTGGAGGAGCGCTTTATCCATCTATTTAAGATACGAAAGAGAAAGTACTGAGAAAAATTCAAAGGGGGGGGTATTTTTACCCCCAACATTAGCTCCATCTAGGGATGGTTCCCCCTCGAGGGGAACCAAGGACGCAGGCCAGACACCTTTTGGGTTGGGTTATGGAGTCATAATTAACCAGCGACATAGAGACAATATTTGTCATAATGTGACCATGATTGACCATGGTTGATTTCCATATTGAGACAATCTAATTTGTCACAATGCAACGTTGGACAATGTTTGACCATGGTTGATGATGGTTGACCATCTTTGATTTTCATATTAAGATAATCTTTGTCACAATGTGACGTTGGGCCACGATTCACCATGTTTCACCATATTTGACCATGGTTGATTTTTATATTGACCGTGATTTAACATGGTTGAGCATGATTGTCCATGATTGACCATGGTTGACCATGATAGATTTTCATATTAGGGACATCTTTGTCATAATGTGATGTTTTACCATGGTTGACCATGGTTGATTTTCATATTGAGACAACCTTTGTCACAATGTGACATTGGACCATGGTTGACCATGATTATAAACCCAAGGGATTTATATTAAACCCCAAGATTAATACTATAAACCATATGAATAATATATACCCTGGGAATATGAACCATTAGATTAATAAACGAAAGAGATTGATATTATAAACCCAAGCGATTAATACTAAAAACCCAAGAAATTATAAGCCCGTGGGAATAATATTAAACCCAAGGAATTAATATTATACACCCAAGGTATATAAACCCTAAGATAAATATCATAAACCCTCAAATAAACATGGTTTACCATTGTTGTCCATGGTTGATTTTCATATTGACACAATCTTTGTCACAATGCGACATTCAACCATGGTTGACCATGGTTGATTTTCATATTGAGGAAATCTTTGTAACAATGCGACGTTGGACCATAGTTGGCCATGGTTGACCATGAATGACCATGGTTGTCACAATGTGACATTTTCCCAATAGACAATCTTTATCACAATGTGACCATCATTATTGACCATGGTTGATTTTCATATTGAGACAATCTTTGTCACAATGTGATTTTGGACCATGGTTGACAATGTATTATTTTCATATTGAGAAAATATTTGTCACAATGTGACATTGGACCATGGTTGACCATGATTGTCTGTGGTTAATGATGGTTAATTATTGTTGAAAATGGTTGACCATGATTATAAGCCCAAGAGGTTTATATTAGACCCTATGATTAATATTATAAACCCTATGAATAATAGTATATCGTAGGAATATGAAACCTTAGATTAATAAACCCAAGTAATTGATAGTATAAACCCAAGTGATTAATGCTAAAATCCCAAGGGATTATTAGCCCAAGGGAATAATATAAACCCAAGGGATTAATATTATAAATCCAAGGTATATAAACCCTATGATAAATATCATAAACCCTAAAATAAACATGGTCTAACATCATTGACCATAGTTGATTTTC
>CM076573.1:734076373-734228224 GCA_034641835.2 Pinus albicaulis | reverse complement strand
TATTGAGACAATCATTTTCACAATGTGACGTTGGACCATGGTTGTGCATGGTTATAAACAAAGAGTTGACCAAGGGTCCCTTGTGTTTATAAACAAAGGGTTGACCAAATTTGAGCATGGTTAACTATCTCAACATTGACTATAAAGGTTCACTTTATTTCACTATGTTTGAATAATTTGGTTGACTATATTTGACTATTTATGTGGTTGAATATTAATATGGTTGATTATGTATGGCTATTAATGTGGTAAAATATCTCTATTTAAACCCCAATATTACACCCAATAGCATGAGCTTAATTTAGTAAGGTTGAAAATGATTAACTTTATTACATGTAACCTACTTTGATTTTAAATAAAGATATGAGATTTGACATGATTATGATGGAAAACCTAAATCACCCATGAGACGATGATCATACAATACAATATGATTTATTACATACATTTTCCCTTGTTTTATTAAATATTTAGGTTTTTTAGCATATGTATGTACAAGTCTCGTATACTTATTTAAAAGAAAAGTTTCATATAATAAATTATTTTGAATTGTTCCTTTTTCCTATATCACAAAATTATGCAAAAACATGGAAATAATTCCTTTATACCTATAAATCATGTATTATTAGTGTTTATTTAATATATTAATAATTTTATTTTGATTGAAAAAATAGAATAGTTAAACAAACTAATCTTATTATAAGTGTTTATTTACCATATTAAATAATTTTATAATATTATCAAACTCAAAAGAGATATAGGAAATATCTAGTTTTTAGGTGATACTCTACTCATTTTTAATGATTAAAGAAGTTATAAACATATATTAAAGGAGAGTATTTACCATATTAAACAAGAAAGGTTGCACTACAGCAAGTCCCTGCCTTGGGGAGCTTGAAGAAAATATTTAGCATCTAAAAAACCAAGAGCTACAAGAACTATAAAATATAAGTTGAGATTCTTAGTTTATATTTGGTCCCAATAACAATAGAGTGATGGAATTTTGGCACATATAAATTATATTCTATGATGTAGAAAATAGGGATGATACTCATATTTCTAGTAAATGCCACCGAGATAATATATGATACTTAGTTTAACAAAATTAATGGAATATACCATACAACATATAATAACTGATACCACAGGATCAGCGATTTACCAGATTAACTTTACAGTTCAAAAATTTATTGTTAACTAAGTTTCACTAATGTTTCCTTTAGGCTAAGGTAGGCGTGGTTCAGTGCTAAAGTTACCAGGTTAGCTTTATATTAATGGCTCTATGGTTCACTTAAGGGTTTTTCTACCATACTTGAATGCTTCCCCCATACTCCAATGACCCATCTCGTTCCTACAAATGACAGCTGGTGTCTCGCTTCCCAAGGATGACAACTGTTGTCGATCCAACCATTGATCTTGTATGGTTTGGATTCGATGGTCCAACTTCCTGCATGATGCATATGGGTACCTACCCGATTTTTTTTGCTGGTTCTAGAGTCATTCTAATGCCTCAGCTCGGCTGAAGTAGTTCTATTCTAGTTACAATATCCAGGAAGAGTGTTGGAAAATGTTCCTTAAGTAAGCTGTCAACCTGGTAATTGGTTCTCTTTTCCTTAACTCTTTAGGGCTTTCGCTGAATCAAGTTACATCTTCTCTCGATTACAGTTATATTTTCTACCGGATATAGGATTAAGCAACAGAAAGGAATTATTTCACGTTCTGTGCCCTAGCTACATTAATTGGTATGTTATATAATCCTTGACTTACAGATTTATTGGTTGAGTTCCTTGGTTCAGTATCTATATCATGCATTCTTCCGACATGTCATCTTATACAAGGCCATATTTTGCAAGAGTTCCTACTGGAGTTTTTCCCTGTACATAGGTATCCTTACCTCCTTTGCAATGTTTTGTTTATTGGTAGATTCTAGGTCATTTAGCCTATTCTTACTTGTCTCTTATGCTTGTTCACAGGTTCGTGCTTTACCATCTGAATGTTGTGAGCTACCTTTTGATCAATCACTCGGATGCTCAATATATCATTGCCTAATTACGAATTTCTCTACTTCTAGGTTTAACTGCAATCACCCCTCTCGCATTTTGAAATTTCGTAGAATTGTTACCTTCAGTTCAAAATTTTCTTTAGGCTTGAGGGTTCTTTTCAGTTCTAAGGATTTTTATAGTAGAACAATTTTTTCTCATTTCTGGAAAGTTATATTTGTCTATTGTAAATTATACTTTCCTCACAGCGCGTTGATGGCTTAATACAATTTTCTCTTTAATTTATTAGAATATAGATTTTTGTGGCAAGAATTGGTTTGTATATCCTTTTGAAGGATATCATAGCATGGTTTCATGCTTGGTCAGATACCTTGTATGATTTATTAAGCTATAATATTTTTATGAAAAGTCATTATATACTCATAACAACTATGTAAGTTCAAACAGATACATGGTATTCATTCAAGGGTGTACAGTATCCTCATTAGCTAATCTAAGCATGGTTTAGCTCAGTCTTCATAGTTATGGATCTAAAGTACAGGCATTATAATGTTGTAAAATGATTTTGTAATATCACTTTATGCCATAAAGGGAAACGAAAAACATGTATGTAATATATTAATAAAATATATTAATATAGTATAATTATAAAATACATGGGTCAAATAGAATAAGATAGAATAAGATATTGTGGCCCATGTTCGCCCTGCATGCATTACACTTGGAGTTGCATAATGTTCACCCATTGTTATAAGTGTTCTCTAATAACACATTTGCAGTGGGAACGACACACTTGGAGTTGCATGAGGAATCCAGACTCTGCCCCTCTGTGCCCGATGGCAGATATAACGAATTGGAAGCGCTTGACACAATGCTACCGTGACCACCTGGTGCAAACAGTCAACATAAGGACCAGTTTTGGCAATTTGATATTGAATTTTTTTTACTAGCCAGCATCCATTGAGGGTCAAATTGGTATACGCTGCTTACAAAGAAATAAGTTGCAGTTGTTGGTCCTTATCTTCTACGTCGCTTATGACTATTCTGCTCACTCTTAAAGGAAAGCAATTAGGTCAGTACAGGTTTAATAATGGGCAGCTCTGCAGGTAAAATTTCAGTTTTTTCCTACAATATATCCAATTCTACTTACTCAAGATTTAAGATAAATATTTTAGAAATAAAAATACCAGTTAACCTGATATCATGCCATGTGTCATCTCCATACAATCTACTATGGTAGGAGCTGGTGAATGGAGAAAGCCAGCGGTCCTGGAAATATGCAAGGGAAGGCGATGTTTGTTAGTTTTTTCCTGCATCGATCCTCATGAGCTATTACCAAAGGTACTCGACACTAGAAATAAATGCTAGTTTCCTATTAATTACAGTAGTATCGTTTAATGGGTTACGCCTGTAATCCTTTGGTAGAATGTTACTCGTAATACAAGAGCTATTACCATTACTTCATTCCAAACATGGTTCTTACTCGTATTCAATTCTAGTATGATTCCCATGGACTTCGTTGTATTAGCTTATTATGGAAGCTTAGATTCAAAGAGATAGTAGTAATCCAATCTTATTCTTATTACACTCTATTATAAAGCTATAAGATTAGTTTCTCTTAGCTTATGTATACAGTATTGCACTTATTCCCAATTAAGTGTAAAAAAAGTAGTGAGTTTCCATAAAATCATGAAAGAACATAACCCCAATAAATAACACACTGCATTAGCAAAAAAATGTGTAAAAATGCTTGCCGAGAGAATAAAAGGATAGGTACAAATGTAACGTGTGTCTAATAAAATTAGTATGCAGAAAAACAAAATTTTCAGGCAGCAAAAGAAGCTGGCAGAAAACCTGAACTTGAATTGGAAATTGTGTATAATCCTATGTTGTATTAGCCCACAATTTTCACAGAATACGTGTATAATGCTATGTTCTATTAGCAAGAGTGCAGGAATGCTGTCAAATAGTGCACGATAACTTACTGGAGGTGGGCACATTCTGGAGGCTTCGAGGTATTGTTCCTTCAGGTGTGCCAACAAGATTTTTTCAACGACGACAGAGCTCCCGCTTGAAGAATGAGCAGGACCTACTTGAAGGAACGTAAACTAGGTATTTTGGAGTACCATTCTGGCCTAGTGTTTAAGTTGAAGAAGCGCTGAATGAAAAGGCCAAGGAAGGTCTTTTGACACTTCGTCCAGGGAAGAAAGGACAATGACAGCGTGATGGCAAGCATAATGACAACTGTTACAGTGTATGGGACAACAGAACCCATGGTAGGCGTAAGCGGTGGACAATGATTTTTTATTTTTTGATCTACGGGAGCCATAGTTTTCAAACATTTTATCATAACATTTAATATTTAGACTAATGTGAAAGTGAAAATTTCAAAAATTTCATTGTTTTCTCTTTTTTATTTTTTGATCTACGGGAGCCATAGTTTTCAAACATTTTATCATAACATTTAATATTTAGACTAATGTGAAAGTGAAATTTTCAAAAATTTCATTGTTTGCTCTTACTTATGGTAATTTAAGCCTCATACTTGCCTCGGTATGAGGCCAAATAAGATGATCATTTTACTGATTGGTCAATAAAAAAAATTATGTAGTTGATTGGTTGAAGAAAACGTGTTGATTGGTTGAAGAAAACACGGTGGGACATAATATATAACAAAACAACATATTGTATAAGTTTTAAAATATATCGATTTATGTGCAGCGACTAATACACTATATCATTTTCTATTACTATAGTCCCTGTCGTACCACAGAGGCTAATAAGTCTATAATATTATCAAAATAAAAAAAGATATAAAAAATATCTAATTAAAAATCAAAATCAAAAGAGATATAAGAAATATCTAATTTTTAAAGTGATACTCTACTCATTTTTAATGATTAAAGAAGTTATAAACATATATTAAAGGAGAGTATTAGAAGTTTTGAGATATTAAAAAAGGGTTTATATCTAAAATATTATCGAATTATAAAAAAAATTGCAAGAGTAAAATAACCTCGTTAACTGTGAAGAGTTGTGACTTTTAGTATACAAATAGTAAACTTGTGTCTTTTAGTGTACAAGTTTATTTTCATTATGTTTTAGTGTACAAGTTTATTTTCATTATGTTATGGCTTGCACGTATTCATACTCCTTCACACGTCTCTTTATTGAAATGGTTTAAATATCAAAGTTTTAGTTATATTATATTGGTATATGTTATATTTAAATTGAAAAAAAATTAATACAATTATAAATATAATTATTGTTATTATAAATCTTATAAAATTTAAATAATTTTTTATTTTATATAATTATTGTTATTATATATCTTATAAAATTTAAATAATTTTTTATTTTATATAATAATATTAATATTACTGGTCAACATTTTTCTCTTTAGAATTAAAAAATACTTTGCACCTTTTAACAATATTATAATCTAATTTTTTTTCTAATCATAATACACCTTTTACTTTATCATTATTATTAAAATATAAATTTTAATAATTTAATAGAATAAAATTAAAATATATTTATTTAATATATATTAATTGATAATAAATATGTATAATTTATATAGTAAATATACATTAGAAATTATATTTTTTTATCAAAATTTTATTTTATATAATGAATAATTGGATAATTTTTATTAACAATAGTTTCAGTTTTGTAGTATACATTGAAGATATTTTAATATTCAAGCTATTTTATTTATTTATGGTTAAATACAATAATAATGCTTAATTATTTTCGTTTTATAATAAGTAAAATTAAATAAATTAAATATAAAAAGTGTTGCATCATTTAAATTTAAAAATAAATTATATTTGAAAAATATAACTGTTGTTAATTTCCATACATAAATTTAAACATGAATTTCCATACATAAATTTATTTTGTTTAATGTTTAATTTTAAAATTATTTTATTTAATATTTAATTTTAACTGATTATTAGAGATTGTTTGTGTGCCTAACTTTAGGTTTCTGAGTTTTTTAATTCACAAATTTAAATTTCATACACATTGGAAAATCATAAATCCAAAATCCACCCTAATAAAATATATATTACAAATAAACTTCAAACTCATAGATTGTGATGACGTCAACACTACTTTCATTAACTATTTGTTTTGAAATTTAATATCTCAGTTTTTATCATCTTTTTTATTATACAAAAAAACAAGAGTTTAACATAAAAATATCACTAAATAAAACACAAAAAAGAATTGTTACCTAAAGAAACATTACCTATCACACAAGTAAAACTTATAAGAACTTTTATAAAAAATAATGGTAAAATTAAATCACATTAACTTATATATTTGTTTTTGCGAAATACCATGGTGGCAAAAGAAGATCAAACAAGTGTCACATCTCTGAAATCCTCCTAGTGTACATTCGTTCATCAAAACCCAGTCTAAACCAAAAAAGACCTACAAGCTAAAAAAATTTATCTTCAGATTACTCCTCTTGCAATTTCACATATTCAGAACCTAAATTTTGACAACGATGGTTGTCAATGAATTCCAACAGAGATGCCTATATGAAATCCCTGGGATTTGATATAAGTGCTTCTAGTGAAGAAATCCATATAATGTACAGAAATAGAAGTTATGATCCATGTGAAGAGATCATTTCTTGTCAGCTTAACCACAAATTTATTTTTATCATTCCCTGTCACTTCAGATGGATTTCTCATATGAAAATATTTTTTAAATGTAGTAATCATCAATATATAGGGTCTATACACCAAATTTAAAAAAAAAAAAATTATATTAACAAATATTTTATTGCTAATATTTATATTAATTTAATATTAAATATATAGTAAACCAATTTTTTAAAATTAAACATTGTGTTATAGATAAAGGTTTTATATTCATAACCATTTTAAATTTAACTATTTTGATGATGATGTTTACACTCAATTAGAAGCCACACCAATATTTAACCATTATGGTTAGTCTTTATATATATAAAAAATAGTATTGTTCTTTTATCTTTTTATTTTTTGCATGATGTATTGTAAAGGATTATTCAATAATAAAAAATGTATAGTCTAACTAATAGATGAATTAGCTCTTTTTTAGACATTTTTTTGGGTCAAATTTCCCAAAATATGGTAGAGATTAAGTCATAAGTATAAGTCTCCATATTTTTAGGGTCAAGTTATGTGGTTGAGCTCACCGGAAGTGATCTCTTTTTGTGGATATGTCTTATAAGAATATTATGTAAATGTAGCAATCACCAATCTATGGAATCCATAAACCACATAGGAAAATAAATAAATAAAAATTATAACAAAAAATATTTTATTACTAATATTTATATTAATTTAATATTAAATATATATTAAACCAATTTTTTTTAAATTAAACATTGTCTTATAGATAAAGGTTTTATATTCATAACCATTTTAAATTTAACTATTTTGACGATGATGTTTACACTCAATTAGAAGCCACACCAATATTTAACCATTATGGTTAGTCTAAGTTATATATATAAAAAATAGTATTGTTCTTTTATCTTTTAATTTTTTGTCATGATGTATTGTAAAGCATTATTCAATAATAAAAAATGTATAGTCTAACTAATAGATGAATTAGCTCTTTTCTAGACATTTTTTGGGTCAGATTTCCCAAAATATGGTAGAGATTAAGTCATAAGTATAAGTTATTTAATTTGCAAAGTTTGAGTGCCTCAGGGTTTTTTTAGGGTGTTGAATGCAGTGATGCATTCAAAAGTGAATTTTAAATAACAAGAAATCAAAATCTTGCTATGATCCGGATTTATGCAGGAACACAACAGAATAAACACATAACCATAAATACAAAGATGCAGCAGAAATAACACTTCATTTCATTAATATCAAAGAACTGAAATTTGCTTACAGACAGAATGGAAATAAAACTAGCTAGGGCACTGGTAGCTATCTTTGAGAAGAGATGTGGCAGCTACAGGCCTATGAACTGAGTTACAATGAGGCTCGAGGGCCTATTTATTATTTAGAAATAATGGGAAATCCTAAACAGCCAAAACCCTAACCCTAGGAGATGAAGCGCCAAAAATATGGGCTTCGTTTGGGTAAATTGGTGTTTCAACTTCCCAGGGGCGTAACTTTGGCATACGATCTCTATTTGACGCGTACCATACCTCGTTAGAAAGATCTATCCAAGGGCTACAAATTTTGAACGAGCAACATGGTCCATGGACCCAGATCATGTTTCTATCCACTTTCCCAAAAAAATGACGTTTAGGGCCTCAAAACGGCTTCGGAAGTTCAGGACCCGAAAAACTGCTAAAAATAGTAAGTTGTGCTGAAACTGAAAAACTGAAAGAGACAATGGTGGGGCCCCAAGTGGAATAGGCGGGTGACCACCAATATCCACCTGGATCATTCCTCCCCCCTTAGGAAGCAATGGTCCCCATTGCGTTGAGTTCCTCCATGAGATGAGGAAACTTCTGTTGAACTTGGTCCCTGGTGAACCACTTGCCTTGGTGCAAGATTTGGCCAGCTTTGACAACCCGACACACTTGGATCTTCACATGCAGTGTTCTTGATTTGCATGTCCATGATACAATCTTCAGGGTGGGCCTATTCCATGCAAACACCGGGGTTTAACTCTCATGGTGTGTGAGTTGTTCTGCAATGTCAGAGGTGTCCAGAGGTGGGAAGTAGGGATGGCGACGCACATTGAAGACTGGATGCAGACCAAGGAATGGTGGAATACTGAGCTCGAAGGCATTGTTCCCTACAACCTTGGTGATGGTGTACGACTCGTATTAGAGCGGGCGAAGCTTGCGGTGGGGTCCAGTGAAGCGCTCCTTCTGCAAATGTAGCCATACTTTGTCGCCCACCTAGAAGTTGTGTGGCACCCGGTGTTGATCATGGCGTTGCTTGTACTTGGAATTGGCTCTACCAAATATATCATGAACTTGTTGGCGGATGTTTTGAATGTGCTCGATGAAGCTACTTGCTTTGTCAACTTCAGACTGGACATGAGCTGAATCGGCCTGAGCAGCTGCAAATGGCATGGCTACGTCAATGGGACATAGTGGCTGGAATCCCAAACCCACCTAAAAGGGGCTATGGCCAATTGAACTGTGGAGAGCCCGATTATAACTATGTTGTACATAGGGGAGGCTCTCTTCCCATGTGTGTGGATGCTTTGAATTGTACATGCGCAGAATGTGTACAATCATTCTGTTGACGACCTCTGTCTGGAAATCTGTTTGGGGATGGAAAGATGTGGACTTGGTAAGCTTGGTATCCAAAATTGACCAGAGGCTGGACCAAAATGTGCTGAGGAACCTGCTATCTCGATCTGATATGATAGACTGTGGGATCCCAAAGTGCACCCATACTCGTTCAAAGAAGAGTTTAGCAGTGGCTTCTGCTGTGATATTCTTCTTACAAGCCGCCATAATGGCCATCTTCGAGAATCTGTCAACGACCACGAAAACACAGTCATTTCTATTCTTAGTAGAAGGCAGGCCCGACATGTAATCCATGGAGATGGATTCCCAAGGTCGACTAGGGGTAGGTAGCAGAAAGATAGGTCTTGCTTCTAATGGTCGATTTAGAAATGGCATGCTGTGCAGATCTAATGTGTTTCTAACATTCTTTCAAGGTTCGGCTAATACCTCGCATGATTACATTATTTTCGACCTAAAAATGCCGACTCGATCGTAGTGCTTTCCATATCATCTTGGCACGCTCGCTTGAAGGAACACAAAGGTGTCCCAGGTGACATAAAAGTGCATCTTGGAGGTGAAAATTTGGAACTTGCGTACCCCCCAAGAGTGCCTTGTAAGTGTGGCCGAATTCTGGGTCACTCTCATAGAGAAGAGGCCAATCAGAAGTCTCGTGCCCACAAGAGTTGAGCACGGTGGTGAGCACCACGATCGGTGGTCGGCTGAGGCAGTATGAAACATTATTGGTGCTACCCTTCTTGTACTTGATGTTCAAATGACACTATTGCAGATATGTGGACCACTTCTGATGGCGATCATTCTACAACTTCCCTTATGTCTGTATGAACTGCAGGGGTTGGTGGTCTATGTGGATGATTGTTTCCTTACCCAAAATGTAATGCTTCCATTGTCGACAAGCTTGCACAATGGAATACATTTCTTTGTCATAAGTGGGATACTTGCGAACTGTGTCAGACAATGTATCACTGTGATATGCCACTGGATGTCCCTGTTGAGTAAGAGCTGCCCCAATAGCATAGTCAGAGGCATCTGTCTCGATCTCAAATGGTTGTTGCAAGTCTGGTAAAGTGAGCACTGGGGCCGAACAGAGGTGATTTTTCAATTCTGTGAACACCTTCTGTTGAGGTTCCGACCAAAAGAATTTTACTCTTGCTCCTCCCTTGGTGACTTGACTCAAGGGCCAAGTGATATGAGAGAATCCCAACACGAACCTCTAGTAGAAATTAGCAAGACCCAGAAAGCTGCAAAGCTCTGTTATAGTGGTTGGGGTTGGCCAATCTCGAATGACTTGGATCTTGGTTGGATCCACATGCACCCCCCTTTCATCAATAATGTATCCCAGATATTGAACTTGGGTCATGCGAAAAGTGCACTTCTCCAAATTTGCACACAACTTGTGTTGCCGCAGTGTTTGGAGGACTTGTCGGATGTGGTGAAGGTGCTCTTCCCAAGTCTAGCTGAAGATAAGAATGTCATCCAAGTACACCACTACAAATGAGTTGGTGAATGGCCGCAAGATGTCTTCCATCATCTTCATGAAGGTTGTGGGAGCATTCGTCAACTCGAAAGGCATGACCAACCATTCGAAAAGGCCTTCCTTGGCTTTGAAGGGAGTCTTCCACACATCGGAGGGTTCAATCGGTACCTGGTGATACCCCGACTTCAAGTCAATCTTGCTGAAATATTTTACTCCTTTGAGTTGGTCCAGAAGGTCATCAATCTGTGGGATCGGGTAGCTATTCCAGATAGTGATCTTGTTCAGCACCCGATAGTCAATACAGAGTTTCCACCTCCGATCCTTCTTTTGTACCAACACGATCGGGCTCCCACAGGGCAATGAACTTGGTTGGATGTGACCTTTCTGCAGCAGCTCCCGAATCTGCCTCTTGATTTCATCGTTCTCCAGAATAGAGCGCCAATAGATCGGTCCACTGGGTAGCGGCGCACCTGGGGTTAGATCAATCGGGTGCTTGACCTGACAGTGTATAGGAACCCCTGTGGGTGAGGTGAAGATGTCCCCACACTCCTCCACAACCTTATCCATTTGTTGTTGTCATGCAGAGGAGCCTTGTCTAGAGGTCGTGGCCGTAGTCTTCTTCTTGCCTTGGGGGCAGATCATCAGGAAAATGAATTTACTGGTTTGGGAAATGAGCTTACTGCATTGTTTTGCAATAACCAAAGAGATAGCAACAGGAGGTGGTACCTCTGGTATCTTGTACAACTTATTTCCCAAAGTAACAATAACAACGCGAGGCCGAGACTCATACACAACATGACGCTTCCACAAGTATGGTTGTCCTAACAATACATCAGAAACATCAATAGGAGCAACATCACATAATACCTCATCCGTGAAGGGCTTGATGTTATAGGGAAGGCAACATTGCTGGCTGATGCCGAGATCTCGTCCTTGGTGAAGCCACCCGATGGTGTATGGATGTGGGTGTGTTGTGGTCACAAAGACCAACTGCTTCACGGCATCTGTTGAAATGAGGTTCTTTTGGCTCCCGTTGTCAATAATGAACTGTACTGGGGAGCCCTTTACCCACATCTGGGAGTGGAAGAGATGTTCCTCCTCCTCTGGATCTTCCAGTTCCTCCTTCTGGATCTTCATAGTGGCAAAAGTGGCATTGGGTCCGCATCAATAATATGTTTCCCTTTGTCATTCCCCTTGTTAGGTTCTGATTCATAGTTGGAGCATGCATTTGACTCAGAAGCCCGCATCTCGGCCACCAGCGACTGCTTGGCCCGACACTCACTTGTGTTGTGAGTGGAGCTCTTATGGAACTCACACCACTTTCCCGTGTCCTTCTTTGGCTTTGTGGTGTTTTTCTTTGCTTGTGGCTTCGACAGGTTGTCTTGAGTCGCCATGCCTTGGCTCTATCCTTTGTTCTGCGGTTTGGGAGCACCTTTCCCTTGCTTTTGATTCGCAGATCCAAAGTCTCGCTTCTTCTATTTGAATTTCTGCTCAATCTTGGCAGCATACCGGTATGCCATACCAAGCGAGGAGATGTCGAGGAACTCCATTTCCTCCTGAATGTATCTGTGCAGACAACTGCGATACTTTAGCACCATATTTTTCTCTGAATCTTTGATACCCAACCTGGTGCGAAGGGTATGGAACAAATTCGTCAACTCATGCACATCTTAATCCCTCTATTGTCGCAGCATGGTCCATTGTATGTACTTGTCCTCATAGCTCCCCACGGGATAGTATTGTTCCTTGATGGCATCTCGAAAAGAATTCCAAGTGGGTACGACTGAGAACAGAGAGGGTTTTTTCTCGTCCTTTTTCTCACAGTGGGTTTCCCACCAGTCCTTGACATGGGGGGCAACTTTGAGGAGTGCAAAAATAATCTTCTCCTTGTCGGAAAAGTCATGAACCGAGAAATGTCCTTCTAATAGATTCAACCATCTATCTACAGAATATGCATCTATTTGACCCTCAAATATGGGAATGTCAAAATTTACTTGTACCTTAAAAGGAGTCACACTTCCAGAGTGGCTGCTAGATGCAGATGCGCTGCCGGTGGGCAGCCGTTGAAGGATCTGGGCAAAGTTGTTCATCATCGCGTTCCTTTGTTTTTCGAGGGCCTCCTCGAGCAATATTTTGATAGGATCTCCTGCCCCCTCATCTTTCTTTTCGTCCCCCACAGGCGTTCGTCGGGGTTTGCGAGGCTGATCTTGCAAAGGTTCCACCAGATCGAGCCCTAACTCCTTATACACCGACCTCGTTGGGGACATGCAAAGAAGGATCGAGAAAAATTAGATCGCTTTGATACCACTAATCCAGATTTATGCAGGAACGCAACAAAATAAACACATAACCATAAATACAGAGATGCCGCGGAAATAACACTTCATTTCATTAATATCAAAGAACTGAAATTTGCTTATAGACAGAATGGAAATAAAACTAGCTAGGGCATTGGTAGCTATCTCTAAGAAGATATGTGGTAGCTACAGGCCTCTGACCTGAGTTACAATGAGGCTCGAGGGCCTATTTATTATTTAGAAACAATGGGAAATCCTAAAGAGCCAAAACCCTAACCCTAGGAGATGAAGCGCCAAAACTATGGGCCCCGTTTGGGTAAATTGGTGTTTCAACTTCCCAGGGGCATAACTTTGGCATACGATCTCCATTTGACGCGTACCAAACCTCGTTAGAAAGATCTATCTGACGACTACAAATTTTGAACGAGCAACATGGTCCATGTGTTAGGGTCCCGTGATTTGGATGATTGGTAAACCAAACGAAAGTGTAACATCAAACCAGTCTTTGGAGCCCAAGGACCTAGTCTTCCTGGACTCAGAGAGGGCTCTCTCTATTTGTGTAAGGGATATCTGTGTGTTTGCTTATTTTGTTATGATTTTAGGCTAGTTATGAATTAGGTTTTTGGTTTTGGTTTTTAAGTTGTGAGGGATGAATCGATCAAAGACATAAGATAGGTAAAAAGATGTTAGATCAACTGGGCTATGGAGTCGAAAGGTCAAGAAAGCTTTCAGATGGTGACACAAGGTTGTTGAAGGGTCTATTTGATTCGAGGTAAAATGGATCTTTGGGAAAAATGGAGTGAGATAGACATCAAATTTGTGAATAACAAAGGATTTCAAGCATAAATAGTTTAATAGCTGACATAAACATGGTAGGGCTAGCCATTAATCATGAGAAATGTAATTATAAGCTGATCAATGCATAGAAATAAACATTCAAGCCATGCATAGAGATATATGACTCTCTAACTTTAGGAAATGGCTATCAGACTTTGGGGAAATACATTTAAGACAGACAAACAACTCAAATCACTATGTAAGAACGGCTAAACATAGTACTTCAAGCTATTGGGCACTTTGAAAACAAGATTGCATAGTTTTAGGCAAAGGGCAAGATCAGTACAAGACCTCCTTGGTTCAACAAATGAAAATCTAATCAATCAAAGAGAGGTTTCATAGGTGGAGCTATGGCTAGCCATGAGTAAGCAAGGCATACCGTAAATCATACTTAGCTTGCATAAAACCATAAATGAAACAAGAAAACAATATTCTTCAGTTATTAAAGAGTAATCAAGGATTCTTTAATATGACTAAGAATGAAGAAAACATAGAAGCTATAAAGAAACAGGAAATTTGAGGTGCCTCCAAGGGCATGTCTCAAATATATTCTCTATTGTCTTATAACAAGCAAGAGCATGGAATTATGAGTGAAAAATAGGAAACAAAACAGAGAGAGAGACACTATACCATTCTACCAAGTCATGGAATCCAACAACAATCCTCTTTCATCATCCAAGAACATGCAAGAAACTATCCAAAAGCATGAGACAAGTGTTTCTTCCAAAGCTTATATGACCATATATTGCTTCTATTCATCAAGTTGAGCCTTGTTTACAATGAAAGCCTTTGGAATATATAGGCCAAAGTGAGGAAAACCTCTTAGTTCAACTTGCAATCTCATTGGCCTATCCAAAATATCTGATTTTGTCTTTGAGGCTTTGCAAAGCCCAAGGCACAAAATATCTAATAAAATATTTCAAAAATGCTAAAAAAGGAAATATATTGACTTTTCATAACTTATTATGTACAAAAATAGCTAAACCCACATGAAGAAAAGTCACTTTTGAAAGGTTCAATTTTTACAAAAATACTCAAAAAATACATCAGCAAAAGGTCCCCTGACTTGCCGGCAACTTTTGGAAGCCTTCCTGATGTTGAAACGAGGGTCATGATGGCTCGTTGGAAAGCTCTGAGTGTCTAATTTCTGAAAATGTTTATTTTTATCCCAATTGACCACTGGAAGTCCTCCAAAAACATACCTGTGTATAAAAAATCAGAAAATAAGCCTTGCCGATAAACGGGGCAGAGTGTAGGAAAAGTGAGTGTTTTTCACCATTTTGGGGGAGCAAATGATCTTCAATTGTTCTGAAAATCACTGAGTATGTGCCCCTGAAATTATGGCATCCAATGATACCATTTTCATCCTTTGATGATGCCCCAAACTGAAATGGTGATGCCCATGAGTTTTGGCCAAAAACCCAAAAATGACAAAAAACCAAAACATGTCGAATTTCGCCCAAACTTGGTGAACATGACCCTCAAGGGTTTTCAAAAACATGTTGTGAAGCAGAGGCCAAAATTTGGAGCCTTGAGGTGTCTTTCCTCAATTTTTGTGTCGGGCGCTTCCCTTTAGCCTCCTTGAGTTTTTCCTAAGCAGCCTTCAATTTCCGCCGGGCAAACTGATTGAGCTTTTTATAATGCCCGGTCATCCTCCATTGAAGGTCCAAGTCCCTATTTGCCTTCTCCAATTTCTTCTCCAAGTGATCATTAAATCTCTCAAGCCATGCTTCCCGATTGTTCTCTATCTCTTGTTCGAACAATGCAGTGAGAGGGGTAGATTGGAGAAGGGCATCTTCTTCTTCCTTTTGTTTCTCAAGGGCCTTTTTGAGCCCCATGGTTCTTGGCCTCTTTCGCCTGGGCTGATCTTCATCTTCGCTCTCATCGAACTCACCCATGAGTTCTTCCAATCTCACTTGTGTTTTGGAGGCCTCCTTTTTGTATTTGATGGCCCATGTCTCATATACCACCATATGGACACTCATCTGCTTGTTTTGAACTTGCAAAAAGTGATTGAATTTTCTAGCCCTCTTAAGATCAGTCCTTAAAGCATCAATTTGGTTTTCTCTATTAATCAAGATATTTTCTAGGATTCGGGCTTCATTGTCACTATCATCGCTTTGGATTTGAATGATGTCGAATTCCCTTTCCTTTGCTTTGGGTGGCTCTTTTAGTCTTTCTCCTCTTGCGCAATTCGACAATGGGCTTCTTGGGAAATTTTCCCTTGCTTCAGAGGGCCCTAGTCACATTTGGAGTTACAACTCTAGGCACCCTTTTCTTTGATGTTCGGGGCTTGGCCACTTTTGGAGAAGAGAGCATGGCCCCTTGCCTAGGAGAGGCAGCTAGCACATGCTCCATTGGCTCTTTACCCTTGTCACTTTGCTCATCATTCTTGCCACTATCTTTGATTTATTCATGGATGCCTTGACTGTCCTTGTGCATTTCTTTTTGAGGGCTGTCCTCCACACTGTGTTGCATATTTTCACCATGTTACTGTTCCTTTTTTTGAGGCTGGTGTTCTTCAACATGAGGCTGCTCACTCTCACTGTGCTACACCTGTTCATCATCATGTTGCTCATCATCTTCATGTTGTTGCTCATCATCATGCTCTTTTTCATGCTGCCCTTCATCATCTTCAGGAGTTTGTTGTTCATCATCATGAGGCTACTCACTCTCATCATCATGTGGCTGCCTCTGTTTATCATGTTGCACCTGTTCATCATGCCCTTCTTCCCCTTGCTGCTCTGTTTCACTATGATGCTACTCATCATCATCTTCCTCCTCATCCCCTTGCTGCCCTGTTTCATCATGATGTTGCTCATCATCGCCTTCCTCCTCATCCCCTTACTACCCTGTTTCATCATGATGCTACTCATCATCACCTTCCTCCTCTTGCTCATGCTCTTCTTCCTCATCATGCTCTTTTTTTTGTTCAATGGGAAATTTAAGCCTCTTGGGAATAGGCTTGCTTGAAGAAGGCGAAGGATGGTGAGTGGAAGGTGAAGGAGATGTATGAAATGAAGGGACAGTGGCGAAATCTAGATGTGTGATGAAAGTATCCCAAGAGACTTCCTTCTTCTCGAGCTGATGAAGAATGGTGACCTTGATGAGGGAGTGAAGGAAGAGGCAGGCTGTCTGTTGAGAAGGAGGCTTTTTCTGAATAGTGAAGGCCATTTTCTCAATACTTCTATGTAGGAAGAAAGGGAGATTTAGCAATTTGGCTCTCGTGAAATGTATGAGCAATTGGATATGATAGGCATACACTCAGGAGAATCTTCCCTCACAAGTGAAGTATTTCATGATGATCTTCATGAGGGGGGCGTAACTAGTCAATAGATATGAGAAGGGGAAAATGGATGGACATGAATCTCTATGCTCAGGCTTCAGAAAGGCTTGTATTCTTCTGAGTCCAATTGGCTTTGTTTAAACCACTTTTCCCCGACATAAGGGATTTTGGTGGCCTTGGAAATGGACCTTGGAGAGAATTTGAAGTCTAGGCCTGCCAGCTGGAAGTGCTTCTCTTGAAACCTCAAAGCACAAAGATGTGTCAAAGGGGAATAGCTCTTCACCTCTTGCACTCTTTGGCAAAAATATAGACACCCAACCTCATGGAAGTTAAACAATACTGATGGATGAGCATTCACTTCTTCAGTGGAAACAAGCTCAAATCTCTTGTGAAGGCCACTCCTACTGTCTTGCCTGGTAGGCATTTCGTTTTGGATGTTATTTGCAATACCAAGCTGTCTCAAATGGCCTTTGGAATGTTTTTCTCAAGCACACACCTTTGTCCTCTTTGTCAGTCACTGTTTGACCAAGACAAGTTTCTTCAAATGTTTTGTGAAATAGTCCTCTAACACCAACTTTCTGCTCCTTATAAATCATTGTTTTGTCCTCCTTTATGCCAATCAACCAATTTTTTGTCAGATGAAAAGCACACAGCCAAATTGTTACTGTGTTTGGGCAAGGTATTGAAAAAGAGGTATTTATGGACTTTTTGTTAGAACAGAGATCTCCGTGTGTTTTGACAGAGGCAAAACAACCTTGTATTTAGACAAAGACAAAAATCACCCTCCCTCAAACAGTGCTTCTTCTGCTTTTCACTGGTTTCTATACAAAGGTAAACCAAACACCTTCAGCTAATTTGAAATCTTTCATAGAATATCTTGATTTCTGGAACAATGGAAGGAATGCACTAGGTTTGATTTTTACCATACAGAGAGGTCACTTTTTGATGTGACAAAGCATTCACACATGATCATTGTTTTCTCTTTACAAAATGGTTTCACCTTAGGACCATTGTTTCCCTTTACAAACATTGTTTTCACCTTAGATTTGCAGACAGAGGTCAATTCTGTTTTATCTGTGGGCTATGAATATTCTTTAAAGGTAGTAAGGGTCTTTCTAGATGGTTTTAAATCATCCACCTATCACTGTAAAGGAGTGTGACAGTCATAGCAACAAAATAAACTCTGAGTTCATTCAAAAACACTACCCTCTAACCACTGTCTTCCTCTTATGCTTTTTATATGACAAATTGCCTTTTCAAAACCACTATTTAAAACACTGTTTAAACTGAGCTAAGACCCCTAAGCACAAGAAAGGTTTCTCCAGCTTGACAGAGACTTTGCATCCTTATCACTAACTTATCTCACAGTTTTTATATGATGAAATTGTTTTAAGAACACTACTTCCTTCTCACGGAAAAACACAACAAACACCCCTTCACTTTTTGAAATTTGCCAAGAGGAGAAGTGGAATACCTCGAAAAAACGCTTAGAAACCTTGTTTGATCGATTGGGCAGCTTCAAAGGTTTTTTTTGAGGTGTTAGAAGGCGCAACACGTCTGTTAGAAAGAACATCGCGCAGTGGACAAGGTGTCGGGTCAGCCTCCGGGCAGTGGTGACCGGTGCTATAGACGCGCCGTGCAGTATTGTAAGGCCTGCATAATTTCGCTTCTGAACGTGCCACGCACTTTTCCAGGTGTGCCGCATGGCTTTAAACCTTCAAAAACTCTGCAAATTGTTCGAACTTCTCTTGTTTCTTCAGTGGATGGCTAGGAGAGCGATTTTGAACATTTGTTTACGTTCTTGAAACTTGCAAATGGGCTTGCAACGGTCTCTTATTCCCTTTGAAGGCGAAAAGGCCAATTAGCTTTGAAACTACTTTATGAGGGTTTTGAAACTTTTTGTTTTTGTTTTGAAAGAGGTATTGGTTGTAAAACAAAACATGAAGCATTGCTTCGTCATTTTATCATTTTTTAAAACATCACAAAATCCAATATTTCGACCAAGACTCTTTAAAGTGTTGTGGATGTCATTTTTGAAGATCTTCATACATATGACCCCTTTTCAAAGTGAAAAATCCATTTTGAAAGCCAAAATCTCTCTCAGTGTTTTTCTCATTAAGGCAATACCCTTTTCACTGTTTGCCTTTAAAGGAAAAACTCTGCTCAAACCATGTTGATGATTATAGATGCATGCTCTCCATGATATTCCTCTTTGACTGTGGTTGAAACTCAATTTCATTCACCTAGGTTTTATCATCATCTGTTTATCAAACTGAACTCCTTTAAAAACCTCTCCTACACTCAAATGCAACAACAAGGTATTTTACCTATTTTCATAAGGAACAAGCTTTTGTTTATGACAGTGGCATGCTTCAATTGCTTTGAGTGTTGTTCCTGAAATTAAAACACTTGTCATACCCTTTTTATACATAATGTCTCTATGTTGTTTATTTGCAAAGTCCCCTAGAGAAACAAGGGTTAGGTCACCTTCTTGTCCATTTTGATGAGTGTTTGAAAAATATCTTCATGAACAGGAAGAGAAAACCTTCTTTGAATATCAACATCACTCTTTGGCTTATATTTAACCCAGCTCCCCACTCATAAACCTTGAATGGATTTCCACTAATTTCAACTCTGTTTGTTGGAGGAAAAAAATGGCTAGATTTCATGCATGTTGATCAAGGAGAGGGATCTTTGGAAACTCTTAATGAAATTACATACCTTAGCAGGGTTTGTTCATTTTGGCTCCAGATTTCTTTTGAAGGAGATCTCTGATAGGAAACAAGTCAGCCTCTTTGATTATTACAGCACCACTGCTTTCCTTCTGTTTTTATCACCATTTTTCTATCCATAAGCCTTCAGTTTCTTTCCTACTGCACTTAAAACCCTGCCTCTGTCCCTGGCCCTCTGCTTATTAGATGAAGGAGGCCTTTATCACAGTGCCAAACCCTCTTCTTGTAAAATGAAGGATTTTTTCTCAGTATTTCAACCCTCTGCTCATGTATGGAGGAGGTTTTCTCAGTGATGTCATTTCATCAGTTTTCAAACATTGTTATCTTTCCTTTCACTGCCTATTCATACTTAAGCAAATGAAAATGAAAAAATGACAATATGCCATGAAGGGCATCTCTCTGAGACATGTAATTATGCTTTTCAAATACCTTTGTGCATCTTTAGACAATCAGAGGCATCCTGGCCAGTATCTGCAGAGCATTTCTTGTCATTTATAATTCACTAACCTTTGAACTGTGTTTGCAGGAACTCATTTAAATAACTCTCTATCCTGTAGCTACATTCCAGGCTCAAAACCACATGAGAAGTAGTTGTCTTCTCATGTTGAGTTTAATACTGTCTTCTGGAACACTAGTATACTTCTGCCCTTTGATAAAGACACGAAAACACTTGTACCTCTATCTAATATTAGCTTGACCTGTGGCATCTGTATTGCTGAGACTTCAAGGCTTGTTAGTGGCGCGACTTAAGGGTGTAACCAAAATTTATTTTGCAGAATAGGAAGGTATTTTAGGACTGGTTGATAATAGATAGAGGTTATTTTGGCTTTAGGATAGTTTTCCAAGGGAAAATCGCCTAAAGCGCCACTACCTAACTTAGGGGAAACTTTTTGGACAGATTTGGATTATTCTCTTTGGGGCTGATGGACAGGCTAGTATGGATGAGGCTAGATAGGGCTTGAAAATGAGTTTTATCTTTTCATGGGCTGATTGAAAAGGTTTAGGAGGGAAAATTTCAGGTGTTTTTCTAGCCGACAACTTGACATATTGAGATCACCTTCCGTTAGAAAAACGAATAACAACTAGTCATCACCAACAAGTGAAAAATACTGATGACTAATAGTGGCTCCATTTGGGGAGGGCAGCTCCTTTTCAGGAGGTGTCCAGAATTTCAAATCTTGGTTCTTTGAACACCAGTGCCTTTATCCATTGGCACAAATATCTTTCTTACTTGATGCTATTTTTTAAAATTGATAGCATGATTAGCATCAATGATATTTCTACCTACCCCACTATATTTCGTAACATTTTTTCTTCTTTTGGGTGCATTTGGACTAGCAACCCGTTGACATAGTACTTTTGAAAAAATGACACTATCTAATTCTACAATTATATCTGTCGGGAGTTCAGATTAAGCTGATGAACTCCTTCATTTCTCTACCTATGCTAGATCGACTATCAAGGTTAAGTTGTTTGAAAGGATTTTATTCTCTAATCTAGAACATGAAATTGAAAAATGGCCAAATCAGGATTAGACAGTCTGATTTGTCATGTACTTGTGGCATGAAAGACAAGTTGCAAATAATATTATTTTGCATAAAATGAAATCTAGAAAAACAAGGCTAGGATACACAATTTTTTTTTCATCCCTGCTTTCCTCTTTGGTTCTTTTTTGAGCATGTGGAACCAGTATCTTTTCCTAATCTACTCTTTTTGATAATTCAAGCTTACACAATGTTGACCATCTTTTCCACTCACTAACTCATCAGCAAATAACTTTAAAACATGTTCAGTTCTGATTAGGCTAGATAACTGAACAAGACATTTGAGCACTAGTAGCGGCATTTAGACTTGCGCGCTTTCCAAATGACTATTTTTTGAACATGGGGCCTTCTTTCTCTTTTTCAAACTGCCCTCTTTTTCTATTTTTCTATTGTTTTTGAACTTTCTATTTTTGATCTATTTTTCAAAAAATGGTATATACAATGATTGAAAATGTTTTGACTCAGAAATCTTGGAAATGTTGAAACTTAAGCAGCTTATCCTCATAAGGATATCCTACCGCTCTTGGTCCGCTCAGCTCTTGAAAAGAAAAATTTGGAAAATTTTCTCTTTCAAGCATAACATAAGGTTTCATGCATGAATCTCTAAACAACCCCATATCTTCCCACTATACCTCTTTATACCTCTTATTTCCACTCCTTCCTTTGTTGTACATCTTTTTCAAATAATGCAGATATTCTTTGTCATTTTTGAAGTATATGATGACATCATCAAGGTACATCAAACTGCAGAAATTTAAAACTGGAAACATGGATTTTAGGAGCATATTTTTTATATTCGGTGGTTTTGCAATTCTGGGTTTGAAAATGGAACTACTTCCAGCATACTTGAAAAATTCTTTGAGTTGCCTGCTTTGCAAAGGAATTATTTGGCTATAACCTGAAAAATCATCTTGCAAAGACATATCATTAAAAGCACTTATCATTGGTATATCATGGTCTTGGGCAGGAAGGATGAAACTTCTGTCACAAGGGTGTGTATTAGTGCTTCTAAAATCAAAACAGACCCTATGACCAGCTATTTTATCTTCGAATATTACTGATTGGTTCATATTTTTGTATTTTATTTTGTCGAAGTTGTTTCTTGGAGTGATGGCAGTGGCATAGTGTTTCTCACTTTTTTCTTTGTATGAAGTAGTATTTTGAATAAGATTTCCAATTCTAGTAGTTCTAAGTCTTTGGTGGAGTGACAGAATGTTAGCCAATTCAAGTAACTCAGGTATATTTGGACTGCAGTCATCATCTCTTCTCATAAGAAGTTTATCAGGAATTTTTTCTAGATTTTGAGTTGTTATGGCTATAGTCAAGGTTTCATTTGAAATGGTAGAGTTATGTGATGGTAAATCCTTAAGGTATGGCAAGAAAATTAAGCTTCCCTGCCCCTAAGTTCCAAAGAGTTTTGTGATATGTAAGTCTTCTAATGCCTCTGTTCTGAAAAAGTTTCCTGATGTTACTGTTGATGTTTGCCTAAGGTTTGAGCAATTTGCTTGATAGTACATAATGGTTTGTGCTTCTAGCTCTATCCCTGTTTCAAAAGGAACACCCTCTCTTTCCTCAAGACATAGTTGCTCATGATTATGATAGTTTTGAGTGTCTAGTTCATCATAGAGAACTTGGGGCAGCTGATGTGGTGGGTCTAAGTTTGTTTTAAATCCTTCTGAATATTCTTCAATGTCCTCATCATTGTGTAAAATGAAAGAGTTCAGATCAGAATGCAAGGAGTACATCGGGATGTTATTTATTTCTTCGTCGTCGATCATATATTTCGGCGTATTCTTTATGATATTCTAGTTTGGTCAAACACAGGAATAGTGGCGTAGGACATATCAAGTTGAATATTTCCTTGAAGCTTGGCTCCCCAAGATCTGGATAAAAGCATTCCATACTTGGGAGGGATGTCTTCTACCACTGTGTCCATGATCAGATGTTTTGTAGGTACTTGGGCCAAACTGAAACAACGATCTTTGATCAAGCCTAGAAATTTGACTCTACTTGAATCAAATGAATATAAGTCTTTATAAGGTCTTGTGATCTCTAGGCCTAATATTTCCATCACAACCTTCAGCATGAGATTATGTGAGGCCCCGGAATCTAGCATGGCATTGTGTAGGATTTGGTCATGGATATTCAGACTGATGTAAAAGGGAAGAGTGATTCCTTCTTGGAATATCCCTTCTATTTTTGGACCAAACAACACTTCAGGAGTTTCATCAGCTAGATTAAGGGCATTTTCATCATTTCCTATATTCAGGACCTTTAACACTTGAGATTTATAAGAGCTTTGGGCGATAAGTTCAGTGAGGGGCATGGTAATCTTTATTTTGGCGATTTCTCCCTCAAAATTGAAAGGTGTTTGTAGTTTAGACAGATTTTCTTCAGCTTTTTCAGCCATGAATTTCTCTATGTTCTGAATTTGATGACTTTGTTTCAAGATTTTGTTTGACACAGCCATCTTGGGAATTTTTGTGATGGTACTAGGAGCATCTGAGCCAAGACCTGTTTGAATAACTTTATCTTTGTTTTGGTCAGTTCTCTTGACCATGATTTTGTTTCTATCCACTGTTTTTTAAGGATGGTATCAGGGGTTCTAGCAGTGTCTGAGTTACCTTTCTTGGAGTTGTCCTAGTTTTTTCTGCTTCTAAGGTCATACTTCTTGTGAGCTTCTACTATGGCATTCTGAAAATCTATGGCAGGATCTTCGGGATCTTCATAGTTGGTTTCATCTTGATTCGGAGAGAAGAATGCTTGTTCTTCTTCTATGAGGTAAACCTCACTCTCGTTATCAGAACCTATGAGGTTCAAATGATTTTCATCAATGGTTATGTATCCCTATCATCCTCTTCCACATAATTTTCATTAAATAGTGGCCTAATTTGTTGGTCATTTTCCCTTGGTTTATTTTGAGGCTGTTCCCTCCTAAAATTTTGGTTCCAGTTTCTGTTTGGAGGGTTTGGCTGGTTGTCCCTAAGAGGTGTCTTTTCACTTATCTTTTCCCACATTTTCACCATAGATCTAACCAAATCATCTATTCTAGGGTCTAAGGGAGGGGCTGAAGTGGAGACCTCATCCTGGTATGTGACTTTCCTTTCTGATCTGGTCCTAGCTCTCTTTTCTTCTAAGTTGGCTTCTGCACTTATGGCCACTTTTTTCATTTCCTCTAAGGTAGGGGGGTCTTTGTCTCTTAGTTGATAATTCATGTATAGGTCAAAAACTTTGGGGAACTTTGCCAAGGCTGAGCCAAGTGGAGGTTTGAAGTGAGGTGGGAGGGCGTTATACACACTATTGAACCTAGTGCAGTATTCCTGGACACTTTCTCCATTTTCCCGTTTTAGATTGTTATACTCTGACAGGATTTGAATGGGGTTCTTTCTGATTTCCCACTTATTTATGAAGGTTTGGCAGAGTTCTGGGAGATCGTGGATGTTGTTTGGAGCTAAGCTCTTAAACCATTTTTTGGGTTCTCTACCCAGGCTTTGGGCGAACATCCTCATTCTGATGGTCTCGTCTTCTATTTCCATGTATTCAAAGGCATCGCTAATCCTATCTACATGTTGTTGAGCTGTGGTAGTCTCAACTCCGGTAAAGCGTGGGATTTTGGATTGATAGTCATTTTGTAAGGGGGCCAAAGGTTGTGGCAACAACAAGGGTGCATACTAGGCTGCCATGGCGGGAGCTAATGGATGATGTACAAAATGAGGGCTTGTAGGATGAGCTGAGGTGGTTTGAACATTAGTGGTTTGGATGGGTGTGGCGGATGTAATTGGGCTAGTGATTTGATTTTGAGAAAATCTGGGGTGGTAGGAGCCAAAGTTATGGAGAAGCTGAAAGTTTGGAGGTGTAGTTGGTGAAGCTTCTCTACTAGGACTCTGTGACAGATCTAGGGGCTCAAGATCGTAAAATTCTATCTTACTTTGTGACTTGCTTCTAAAAAGGGTTTTTTGCTTATTTTAAGTCAAAGGAGGAATCCTGCAAGGCTGTGAAGTGTTCAGGTACTGATCTTGCTTTACGGATGGACCTATCAGTAGCTAAATTTCCAGTCTCAGAAGCTTGCCACGGAATCTTCTCTAGGTCATCTACTATGATAGGGGGATTTGGGTCTGGATGAGATCTGGGGTTGATTCTTCATGAAGCCAGATTTCGAATCTAGAGTTTAGAGAGGATGGTATTTGTGATTGTTTCGGATGGGTGGCCTCTCTAGGGGTTTAATAATGTGAAGGATGGTTAAAACAAAAATGAGGACTAGTGGAGTCGCCAGGTGGATTTATATGAGAACTATGGCCCACCACCAACACTATCAAAGATGCTTTCGGGAAAAAGTTTTCTAGCAAACTTTGAGACGAAAACTTGCAAAGAAGATTGATTCACTTGGTTTCAACAATTTTCTAGGCTGTATGGACAAGCTAATGGTTCTATTTGCAAGAATATTTCTGTCTGTATCCTATGTTTAGGTGAAGTCTTCTAAATCGCTAAGTTATACTTAATTTGTCACTAATTACAGAGTTTGCACCATAATTTTTAAGTTTTTTGGAAAGGATGAATCAACAGAAATGTATGGTTTATGAAATTTTTGTTTTTTATGGAGTTTTTTAGGCCTACTGGAGGCTAGTGGAGTCGCCAGGTGAAACTTGGTTGTTTTTGTAAAGATGTAGCTATGGTCCACCACCAGTAACTAGGGAAAAGCCAATCTGGGAATTTTTGGGGGTTTTCTGAGTTTTTATGTAGCCTACGAAGTTTGAAAGATTTTCCTATAACTGAGTCAACATTTTGCTAAGATGGTGAAAAATCTAGCTTCTACTCTTCAAACAACACTTAAGTTTTCTAATTTTGATTGAGACTTCAGGAGTTACTAAGGAGTACTTAGATTGTCACTAACTTGGAAGGTCCCACCGTGATCGCCATTATGTTAGTGAGTGGTGGAATAAGTCAATCAGATAGTATTCTTAAGGCTGCTGGAAATTTTAGGGAATCTAAGTTTGTTTATCACTCAGAGTCCCACCGTGATTGTCATTATGTTAGTGTGGCGATGAGGTGGCTAAATGGTAGGCATTCTTGAAGATAAGGGATTTCTAGAGTCCTAAGGTGTACTTAGATTGTCACTAACTCAGATTCCCGCCATGATCGCCATTATGTTAGGGTCTCGTGATTTGGCTGATTGGAAAACCAAATGACAGTGTAACATCAAACCAGTCTTTGGAGCCCAAGGACCTAGCCTTCCTGGAATCAGAGAGGGATCTCCCTATTTGTGTAAGGGATATCTGTGTGTTTTCTTATTGTGTTATGATTTTAGGCTAGTTATGAAGTAGGTTTTTGGTTTTGGTTTTTAGGTTGTGAGGAATGAACCGTAAAAGACATAAGATAGGTAAAAATATGTCAGATCAACTGGGCTATGGCGTCGAAAAGGTCAAGAAAGCTTTCAGATGGTGACACAAGGTTGTTGAAGGGCCGATTTGATTCGAGGTAAAATGGATCTTTGGGAAAAATGGAGTGAGATGGACATCAAATTTGTGAATAACAAAGGATTTCAAGCATAAATAGTTTAATATCTGACATAAACATGGTAGGGCTAACCATTAATCATGAGAAATGTAACTATAAGTTGATCAATGCATAGAAATAAACATTCAAGCCATGCATAGAGATATATGACTCTCTAACTTTAGGAAATGGCTATCAGACTTTGGGGAAATACATTTAAGACAAACAAACAACTCAAATCACTATGTAGGAACACCTAAACATAGTACTTCAAGCTATTGGGCACTTTGAAAACAAGATTGCATAGTTTTAGGCAAAGGGCAAGATCAGTACAAGACCTCCTTGGTTCAACAAATGACAATCTAATCAATCAAAGAGAGGTTTCATAGGTGGAGCTATGGCTAGCCATGAGTAAGCAGGGCATACCTTAAATCATACTTAGCATGCATAAAACCATAAATGAAACAAGAAAACAATATTCTTCAGTTATTAAAGAGCAATCAAGGATTCTTTAATATGACTAAGAATGAAGAAAACATAGAAGCTATAAAGAAACAGGAAATTTGAGGTGCCTCCAAGGGAATGTCTCAAATTTGTTCTCTATTGTCTTATAACAAGAAAGAACATGGAATTATGAGTGAAAACTAGGAAACAAAATAGAGAGAGAGACACTATACCATTCTACCAAGTCATGGAATCCAACAACAATCCTCTTTCATCATCCAAGAACATGCAAGAAACTATCAAAAATCATGAGACACGTGTTTCTTCCAAAGCTTATATGACCATATGTTGCTTCTATTCATCAAGTTCAGCCTTGTTTACAATGAAAGCCTTTGGAATATATAGGCCAAAGTGAGGAAAACCTCTTAGTTCAACTTGCAATCTCATTGGCCTATCCAAAATATTTGATTTTGTCCTTGAGGCTTTGCAAAGCCCAAGGAACAAAATATCTCAAAAATGCTAAAAAAGGGAAATATATTGACTTTTCATAACTTATCATGTACAAAAATAGCTAAACGCACATTAAGAAAAGTCACTTTTGAAAGGTTCAATTTTTACAAAAATACTCAAAAAATACATCAGCAAAAGGTCCCCTGAATTGCCGGCAAATGTTGGAGGCCTTCCCGATGTCGAAACAAGGCCCATGATGGCTCGTTGGAAAGCTCTAAGTGTCTAATTTCTGAAAATGTTTATTTTTCTCCCAACCTACCAATAGAAGTCCTCCAAAAATAGACCTGTGTGTAAAAAACCAAAAAATAGGCCTTGCTGATAAACGGGGCAGAGTGTAGAAAAAGCGAGTGTTTTTCGCCATTTTGGGAGCGCAAATGATCTTCAATTGATCTAAAAATCGCTGAGTATGTGCCCCTGAAATTATGGCATCCAATGATACCATTTTCATCCTTTTAGGATGCCCCAAACTAAAATGGCGATGCCCATGAGTTTTAGCCAAAAACCCAAAAATGACAAAAAACCAAAATTTGTCAAATTTCTCCCAAATTTGGCGAGCATGACCCTCAAGGGTTTTCAGAAACATGTTGTGAAGTTGAGGCCAAAATTTGGAGCCTTGAGGTTTCTTTCCTAAATTTTTGTGTCGGGCACTTCCCTTTAGCCTCCTTGAGTTTTTTCTGAGCGGCCTTCAATTTTCATCGGGCAAACTGATTGAGCTTTTTATAATGCCCGGTCATCCTCCATTGAAGGTCCAAGTCTCTATTTGCTTCTCCAATTTCTTCTCCAAGTGATCATTAACTCTCTCAAGCCATGCTTCCCGATTTTTCTCTATCTCTTGTTCGAACAATGTAGTGAGAGGGGTAGATTGGAGAAGGGCATCTTCTTCTTGCTTTTGTTTCTCAAGGGCCTTTTTGAGCCCCATGGTTCTTGGCCTCTTTCGTCTGGGTTGATCTTCATCTTCGCTCTCATCGAACTCACCCATGAGTTCTTCCAATCTCACTTGTGTTTTGGAGGCCTCCTTTTTGTATTTGATGGCCTGTGTCTCACATACCGCCATATGGACACTCATCTGCTTGTTTTGAACTTGCAAAAAGTGATTGAAGTTTCTAGCCCTCTCAAGATCAGTCCTTAAAGCATCAATTTGGTTTTCTCTATTGATCAAGAGATTTTATAGGATCCGGGATTCATTGTCACTATCATCACTTTGGATTTGAATAATGTCGAATTCCCTTTCCTTTGCTTTGGGTGGCTCTTTTAGTCTTTTTACTCTTGGGCAATTCGACAATGGGCTTCTTGGAAAATTTTCCCTTGCTTCGGAGGGCCCTAGTCACATTTGGAGTTACAACTCTAGGCACCCTTTTCTTTGATGTTCGGGGCTTGGCCACTTTCGGAGACAAGAGCATGGCCCCTTGCCTAGGAGAGGCAACTAGCACATGCTCCATTGGCTCTTTACCCTTGTCACTTTGCTCATCATTCTTGCCACTATCTTGGATTTCTTCATGGATGCCTTGACTGTCCTTGTGCATTTCTTTTTAAGGGTTTCCCTCCTCACTGTGTTGCATCTTTTCACCATGTTGTTGTTCCTTTTCACGAGGCTTTTGTTCATCAACGTGAGGCTACTCACTCTCACTGTGTTGCACCTGTTCATCATCATGTTGCTCATCATCTTCATGCTGTTGCTCATCATCATGCTCTTTTTCATGTTGCCCTTCATCATCTTCAGGAGTCTGTTGTTCATCATCATGAGGCTGCTCACTCTCATCATCATGTGGCTGCCTCTGTTTATCATGCTGCACCTGTTCATCATGCCCTTCTTCCCCTTGCTGCTCTGTTTCACTATGATGCTGCTAATCATCATCTTCCTCCTAATCCCCTTGCTGCCCTGTTTCATCATGATGATGCTCATCATCACCTTCCTCCTCATCCCCTTGCTGCCCTGTTTCATCATGATGCTGCTCATCATCACCTTCCTCCTCTTGCTCATGCTCTTCTTCCTCGTCATGCTTTTTTGTTTGTTCAATGGGAAATTTGAGCCTCTTGGGAATAGGCTTGCTTGAAGAAGGCAAAGGATGGTGAGTGGAAGGTGAAGGAGATGTATGAAATGAAGGGACAATGGCGAAATCCAGATGTGTGATGAAAGTATCCCAAGAGGCTTCCTTCTTCTCAAGCTGATGAAGAATGATGACCTTGATGAGGGAGTGATGGAAGAGGCAGGCTGTCTGTTGAGAAGTAGGCTTTTTCTGAACAGTGGAGGCCATTTTCTCAATACTTCTATGTAGGAAGAAAGGGAGATTTAGCAATTTGGCTCTCGTGAAATGCATGAGCAATCAGATATGATAGGAATATACTCGAGAGAATCTTCCCTCACAAGTGAAGTATTTCATGATGATCTTCATGGGGGGGGCGTAACTAGTCAATAGATATGAGAAGGGGAAAATGGATGGACATGAATATCTATGCTCAGGCTTCAGAAAAGGCTTGTATTCTTCTGAGTCCAAGTGGCTTTGTTTAAACCACTTTTCCCCGACATAAGGGATTTTGGTGGCCTTGGAAATGGACCTTGGAGAAAATTTGAAGTCTAGGCCTACCAGCTAGAAGTGCTTCTCTTGAAACCTCAAAGCACAAAGATGTGTCAAAGGGGAATAGCTCTTCACCTCTTGCACTCTTTGGAAAAAATCTAGACACCCAACCTCATGGAAGTTAAACAAGACTGATGGATGAGCATTCGCTTCTTCAGTGGAAACAGGCTCAAATATCTTGTAAGGCCACTCCTACTGTCTTGCCTGGGAGGCAATTTGTTTTGGATGTTCTTTGAAATACCAAGCTATCTCAAATGGTTTTTGGAATGTTTTTCTCAAGCACACACCTCTGTCCTCTTTTTCAGTCACTGTTTGACTAAGACAAGCTGCTTCAAATGTTTTGTGAAATAGTCCTCTAACACCAACTTTCTGCTCCTTATAAATCACTATTTTGTCCTCCTTTATGCCAATCAACCAGTTTTTTGTCAAACGAAAAGCACACAGTCAAATTGTTGCTGTGTTTGGGCAAGGTATTGAAAAAGAGGTATTTGTGTCCTTTTTGTTAGAACAAAGATCTCCTTGTGTTTTGACAGAAGCAAAACAACCTTGTATTTAGACAAAGACAAAAATCACCCTCCCTCAAACAGTGCTTCTTCTGCTTTTCACTGGTTTCTATACAAAGGTAAACCAAACACCTTCAGCTGATTTGAAAGCTTTCATAGCATATCCTGCTTTATGAAACAATGGAAGGCATGCACTAGGTTTTCTTTTTATCATACAGAGAGGTCACTTTTTGAAGTGACAAAGCATTCACACATGATCACTATTTTTCTCTTTACAAAGTTGTTTCATCTTAGGACCACTGTTTCCCTTTGCAAACACTATTTTCACCTTAGATTTGCAGACAGAGGTCAATTATGTTTTATCTATGGGCTATGACTATTCTTTAAAGGCATTAAGGGTCCTTTTAGATGGTTTTAAAGCATCCACTTATCACTGTAAAGGAGTGTGACATTCATAGCAACAAAAGAAACTCTGAGTTCGTTCAAGAACACTGCCCTCTAACCACTGTCTCCCTCTTATGCTTTTTATATGAAAAACTGCCTTTTCAAAACCATTGTTTAAAACACTATTTAAATTGAGTTGAGACCCCCTAAGCACAGGAAAGGTTTCTCTAGCTTGATAGGAAATTTGTCTCCTTAACACTGACTTATCTCACAGTTTTTATATGATGAAATGGTTTTTATAACACTACTTCCTTCTCACGGAAAAAGACAGCAAACACCCCTTCACCTTTTTGAAAGTTGCCAAGAGGAGAAGTGGAATACCTCGAGAAAATGCTTAGAAACCTTGTTTGATTGATTGGGCAACTTTAAAGGTGCTTTTTGAGGGTTTTTTGACCGAGTGGCACATTCAGATGAAAGAGCGCTGCGCTGTGCAGAGGAGTCGGGTCGGCCTTCGGGCAAAGGTGACCGTGCGCCACTACAGGCGCGCCGCGCCAACGTTACCACCCTTTGTATTTTTGCGTCTGAATGCACCACGCGCTTTTCCATTCACGCCTCGTAGCTTTAAACCTTCAAAAACTCTGCAAATTGCTCGAACTTCTCTCGTTTCTTCAGTGGATAGCTATGAGAGCGATTTCGAATGTTTTTTTATGCTTTTGAAACTTGCAAATGGGCTTGCAACGGTCTCTTATCCTCTTAAAGTCGAAAACCCTTTGAACTTAACTTGTGAGGGTTAAAAATATTTTTGAAAGAGCTCTTGGTTGTAAAAACAAAACATGAAGCACTGCTTCGTCATTTTATCATTTTTTTAAAACATCACAAACCCAATATTCGACCAGGACTCTTTAAAGTGCCGTGGATGAAATTTTGAATATCTTCATATATATGACCCTTTTTCAAAGTGGAGAAAACATCCCAAGGCTAAACTCTTTTCACTGTTTTCCTATTAAGGGAGGAAACTTGTTTCCTTTGTTCATATTTGTCCCTTCCAAGAAAACTTGCTCAAAACCATGTTGATGATTATAGATGCATGCTCTGCATGATATTCCTCTTTGAATATGGTTGAAACTCAGTTTCATTCACCTAGGTTTTACCATCATCTGTTTATCAAACTAAACTCCTTTAAAAACCTCTCCTGCACTCAAATGCAACAGCAAGGTATTTTACCTGTTTTCATAAGGAACAAGCCTTTGTTTGTGACAGTGGCATGCTTCAATTTCTTTGAGTGTTGTTCCTGAAATTAAAACACTTGTCATACCCTTTTTATACATAATGTCTCTGTGTTGTTTATTTGCAAAGTCCCCTTGAGAAACAAGGCTTAGGTCACCTTCTTGTCCATTTTGATGAGCGTTTGAAAAAGATCTTCATGAACAGGAAGAGCAAACCTTCTTTGAATATCAACATCACTGTTTGGCTTATATTTAACCCAGCTCCCCACTCATAAACCTTGAATGGATTTCCACTAATTTCAACTCTGTTTGTTAGAGGAAAACAATGGCTAGATTTCATGCCTGTTGATCAAGGAGAGGGATCTTTGGAAACTCTTAATGAAATTACATACCTCGGCAGGGTTTGTTCATTTTGGCTCCAGACTGCTTTCGAAGGAGATCTCTGATAGGAGACAATTCAGCCTCTTTGATTATTACAGCACCACTACTTTCCCTCTGTTTTTATCACCATTTTTCTATCCATAAGCCTTCAGTTGTTTTCCTACTACACTTAAAACCCTGCCTCTGTTCCTGGCCCTCTGCTTATTAGATGAAGGAGGCCTTTATCACAGTGCCAAACCCTCTACTTGTAAAATGAAGGAGGTTTTCTCAGTCTTTCAACCCTTTGCTCATGTATGGAGGAGGTTTTCTTAGTCTTTCAACCCTCTGCTCATCTATGGAGGAGGTTTTCTCAGTGATGCCATTTCGTCAATTTTCAAATAGTGTTATCTTTCCTTTCACTTCCCATTCATACTTAAGCAAATGAAAATGACAAAATGACAATATGCCATGAAGGGCATCTCTCTGAGACATGTAATTCTGCTTTTCAAATGCCTTTGTGCATCTTTAGAGAATCATAGGCAGCCTGGCCAGTATCTGCAGAGCATTTCTTGTCATTTATAATTCACTAACCTTTGACTATGTTTGCAGGAGCTTAATGAAATAACTCTTTGTCCAGTATTTTCATTCCAGGCTCACAACCACATGAGAAGTATCTGTCTTCTCATGTTGAGTTTAATACTGTCTTCTGGAACACTAGCATACTTCTGCTCTTTGACAAAGACATTTAAACATTGTACATTTACCTAATATTAGCTTGACTTGTGGCATATGTATTGATGATACTTCAAGGCTTGTTAGTGGCGCGACTTAAGGGTGTAACCAAACTTTATTTGTAGAATAGGAAGGTCCCTTAGGATTGGTTGAGAATAGATAGAGGTTATTTGGCTTTAGGATAGTTTTCCAAGGGAGAAATGCCTAAAGTGCCACTACCTAACTTAGGGGAGACTTCTTGGACAGATTTGGATTATTCTCTTTGGAGCTGATGGACAAGCTAGTATTGCTGAGGCTAGATAGGGCTTGACAATGAGGTTTTATCTCGTCATGGGCTGATTGAAAAGGTTAAGAGGGAAAAAATGTTTATGGGTGTTTTCTAGCTGACAAATTTGACATATTGGAGATCAGCTGCTAGAAAACTTGGCTGTAACAACTAGTCATCATCAACAGGTGAAAACTACTGATGACTAACACCATGGACCCATGTTGCTCTTCGTTTTCCCAAAAAACATCGTTTAGGGCCTCAAAACGGCTCCGGAAGTTCAGGACTTGAAAAACTGCTAAAAATAATAAGTTTTGGCGAAACTTAAAAACTGAAAGAGACAATGGTGGGGCCCCAAGTGGAATAGGCGGGTGACCACCAATATCCACCTAGATCATGCTATAAATTGTTGATTTATGTAGCTTGGGAGGTACTCCCACAATGTTTGGGTATTAGGTTTGTCGAAAAGATGACCCACAATGGGTTTTGTGGGAAAGTGTACCCAAGTAGTGGGGTTTTGGACCCAAGAAAGGGGTTTGAGACCTAGAAATAAATTATTATTATTTTTTAAGGACAAGATGACAAAAACCCTAGATATAGAGGGTTCCTCAGTGACTAAAGGAAAAAGTATTTAATAGAGGCCTAGGAAGAGGTCTAAACACACAAGATGGAAATTCATTTTCTAGGATAGGTATGGTCAAGGACGAATTAATCGCCCTCAAGGAGCCAAAGTAAAGAAGGGATCAAGCTCGATTTTTCCCAAGCTCAAGGAGGAATTGTTAGATGTCTTGGAAGCCACATTTCTCTATGGAAAGAAGGTGTCAAAGATGTATGATTTTTTCAGTATTGTGGGAGGATGCTCAAGGACTAGATCTACTATAAAAGAATTCCTTAATTCCTATGTTATTGAATACTAGAGGGTTGAGTTTCTTCTATTCCTACCACAATGAAAAAGAGCCCTATAAGGTTGAGATATAAGGTATTATAGGCCTAATGAAATTGGCTTCAGGGTTGTCAATATTTGCATAAATATTGGAAATAAGGTCGAGGTGATTGTGGTATGTGGTAGGGCTACTAGATGTTGAGATCTAAGAAGGAATATTTTCATGGTGTGAGGGTTAGATCCATCACAAATAGAAAATCTCTCATGTGACCTATGTTCAATGGTTTGAGCCCTATATTAGGGTTGCTTCAGCATTGGTGCAATGACCCTAAGTTATTTCCCAAAGAGCCTTGCAATGCAGTTGTTATGTGCATGAATGAGAGACTTATGACCTTTGTGAAGTGGACGACTTGGTCTATAATGAGGGCCACTGGTCTCCAGTCTTATGTGCAAATAGTTCAGTTAAAAAAAGGAGTTATGATCTACCTCAGTGCACATTTGGAAGGGTGCAAGGTTGGGACATAAGATAGGGTTGATCTTAAGTGAGGTATAGTGGATAGAATCAAGGAGAAACAAGTGTTGAAGGTGATGTGAGGTAAGTATGTTCATAGGGTTTGAAAAATGGGTCATTTGCTACCCAAGAACAATGATTTTGAAACTGTAAAATAATTGTTAGGAGGTTGGTTGATTGGTGTCCTAGATCAACTATCCTTTGTGTTATAAAGGAGTTGTAAGTGGTCTATTCCAAAATCCCTAGATAATTCATCTATGTGGACTAATAAGAAAGAATAATTGTATCCCCTCAAGATCTTGCTAACATTCATCTTTGAGGCAAAAGAATGACTGTATGGAGGAAACAAAAGAAGACCTCATGTACAATGATCCTTAAATAAACTAAGGGATTGTTAGGAGGACGATATTTGAATTCCCTAAGTACATTTTATGAAGGAGGACATTCATTTTTAAGTGGGTTATGCTTGGAATACCTTATGCTAGTGATCTTGGGGTAGCTAAGACATTGTGTGAAGGCAACTGGGTTCTATTCACAAATAAAGTTGTGAACAATGAATCTCATGGGAATGTATGCAGTGGGTAAATGCACTTATCTACTGTGATAATCTAACTTTATTGAATTTCCTAAGAGAAAAGACAGTAGAAGAACCTTGTCTATGTTAGAGGGGAGTTTGTAGAAGACCTTATGAGTTAGATATCTTGGAGGAGCAAGAGAGCAGTTTGATGAGCCTATGTTCAGTCACTTTTGGAGAAAACAAGAGGATTAATAGTGGAAGTATTGTCAGATGAAGATGCAAGCAGATCTAAAGCAGAAAAACTACTTGTGAGTAGCTGAAGAGGTGGAAAAGAACCTGAAAGATGTGTTCAAGGTATGTGGACTAAAATAATTGAGTAGTGTGAACCTTCTGTAGGTTTTACCCTGTACATAAATTATCTGCAAATGAACTCTTAAAACATAAAATAAACAATAGCGAGAAAATAAAACATAAAACATATATACACAAAGATTTTCCCCTGGATCCCAAAACCGGGACTACCAGCTTTATTTTTCATTATATTCATTTCAATGTACAACACATATATATACATGTCGAAGCATTCATAAACCCCAATCCATTAACCCTGGATTATAACATAATCGTAGTTCTTTTGAAAATATCTACAAAACACCATGGGCATAAAACCATCATGCCCAAAACCATGTGAAAACCCATGAATAAAACCATAGGCAGTTCTTCCCACCTAATATAGGGTCCACAAAATTTTTCCTTCAACACATACCCAACACCTTCAACAAGTAGGTCAAGTGTACATTGTTCAGGGAATATTGGTAGTCATAGTTATTGACTCCAAGCCCTATTATTCATTGTATCAGGAATGTATGTAAGAGCCATGATCACTGGTACAAGAGCCCTGTGTTTGTTGTATTAAATTTTGTAATATAACAATTTTTGGGTTAAAAATTATCACGTGCATGAGATTGATTCAGTGTTATATGTTTTTTGAAATGAAAAGTAGTAGCGTTGTGGTGTTTCATTGTATTTTTCATCATGATATTTGACACAAACCTAATTCTGAAGTTTCATGGAAAAATCAACATGGTATCAGAGCTTCTTTGAAGGGCCGGTGAATTAGTGTGCATAGGACGCAGTGTGAGCCAATGAAATTTTTGTATACTAAGATGGAGTATAGCTTTAGAGGGAGATTCCCTATGGAAGTTTGAACCTTCATGTTATGACGAGAATGAGGTAAAGACACTACCAAGACAAGTGTGCTTCATTCTACAGGGTAAGTTACAGTGGTGAATTCCATTGGGCTAGTGTCGTCCGCGATGATGGTTACTTCTATGTAGTGGAAGTACCTCCCTCACTAAGAGGGAGTGTTGATTTTTGTAGCTTGGGAGGTACTCACACAACCCTAAGGTGCTAGGTTTGGGAGAAATTAACCCACAATGGGTTTTTTGGGAAAGTGTACCCAAGCAGTGGGGTTTTGTACCCAAGAAAGGAGTTTTAGACCTAGAAAGAAATTATTATTAATTCTTAAGGTCAAGAGTACAAAAACCTTATATCTAGAGGGTGTAGAAGTGACTAAAGGAAAAATGATTTAAGATAGGCCTAGGAGGAGGTTTAAACACACAAGATGGAAATTCATTATGCAGGATAGATCTGGTCAAGGATGAATTGATCACCCTCAAGGAGCCATAGCAAATAAAGGATCAAGCCAACGTTTCCCCAATATCAAGGAGGAATTGTTATCTGTCTTTGAAGTCAAATTTATATGTGGAAAGAAGGCGTGAAAGAGGTATGAGTTTTTTTGTATTGTGGGAGGAGGTTCGAGGCCCAGATATGCTATAAAAGAAGGCCTTAAGTCCAATTTTATTGAATACTATAGGACCGAGTTGCTTCTAGTCATACTGTAAAGAGAAATATCCCTCTAAGGATGAGATCTAAGGTATTATAAGCCTAGTGAATTGGCTGCAGGGTTGTCTGTAGTTGCAGAAGTACTAGAAAGAAGGTCGAGGTGATTGTGGTTTGTAGTAGGGCTACTAGATGCCAAAATCTGGGAAGGAATATTGTCATGGTGTAAGGGTTAGATCCATCACAAGTATCACATCTCTCATTTGATCTTTGTTCAAGTTTTTTTCCCCTAGATTAGGGTTGTTTTAGCATAGGTGCAGTGACCCTAAGTTTTGTACCCAAGAGTCTAGTAATGCGGTTGTTTTATGCATGAATGAGAGGGTAGTGACCCTTGTGAAGTGTATGGATAGGTTTGTAATGACGTTTTCTTGTCTCTATTATTATGTGCAAATGGTTCAATCAAGAAAAGGAGTTGTGATCTACATCAGTGCATAGTTGTAAGGGTGCAAGGTTGGGACATGATATAGGGTTGACCTTAAGTGAAGTATAGTGGGAAGAATCAAGGAGAAAGGAGTATTGAAGGTGATGTGAGGTAATTTTTTTCATAGGTTTTGAAAAAAAGGTCGTTTGGTTCCCAAGAACAATGATTTTGAAGGTTTAAAATCATTGTTAGGAGGCTAGATGATTGGTGTCCTAGATAAACTATCCTTTGTGTTGTAAAGAAAATATAAGTGGGTATTTATAAAAGCCCTAGATCAGTCATATTTGTGGACTAATAAGAGGGAAGAATTATATCCCCTAAATACCTTATGACATTCATCTTTGAGGCATAAAAATGATAGTATGAAGGCAGCAAAATAAGACCTCATGTATAGTGATCCTTAGAGCATCTAAGGGAATGCTAGGAGGTTGTTATTTGGATGCCCTAAGTACATTGTATGTAGGATGACATTCAATGTTAAGTGGGTTGTACTTGGAAGACCTTATAATATTGATCTTGGGGTAGCTAAGATCTATATGAAGGAAACTAAGTTTTGTTCACAAATGAAGTTGTGAATAGTGTTTCTCATGGGCATGTATGTAGTGAGTAGATTCACTTATCTACTATGAGAAGCCAACATTATTGAAGTTCCTAAGAGAATAGACAGTGAAGCAGGATTGTTTGTGCTATAGGGATGATTGTAGAAGACCCTATGAGTTGGCTATCTTGGAGGAGTAGGAGAGGATCTAGAGGGAAGTTTGATGAGCCTATGTTCAATTACTTTTGGAGAAATGAAGAGGATTGATAGTGGCAATATTGTAGGCTGAAGATGCAAGTAGATCTAAACCAACATAACTACTTGTGAGAAGCAGAATAGGTGGAAAAGGACCTTCCATATGTGTTCAAGGTACGTGGACTAAAAGGGATGAGTAGTGTGCACCTTCTGCAAGTAGGTCAAGTGTACTTTGTTCAGGGAAAGATTGGTAGTCATAGTTGTTGACTCAAGACATAGTATTCCTTGTATCAGGGTTGTATGTAAAGGCCATGATCCTTGGTACAAGAGCCCTAAATTTGTTGTATTTAAGTTTGTAATATAACAAGTTTTGTGTTAGAAATTATCATGTTCACGAGATTGATTCACTATTATATGTTTTATGTTGTGCAAAGTAGTAGCATTGTGGTGTTTCATTGTATTTGTGATTGTGATCTTAGACACAAACCTGATTCTAAAGTGCCATGGAAAAATCATCAGAAATTGTATTGTCGAATTTCTATAAGAAAATAAATTTCATCTATTAGTTAGGCTATGCCAATAAAAAAATATTATTTTGTAAATTTTTTATACATATTTTTATATTTTCATTATACATGAACATTAAAGACCATATTACATTTTAATGTTTTTCTTAATATAATATTATATGATGGTTCCTTTACATAATATATAAATTTTCTTCCTTAAAATATGTGAAATTAAATTTGTAAAAAAATTGTCACTTATTTTTGTTACACTAAATATTATGAGGTAACACTATGGTATTGTGAATATGGAATCTAGAAAAGAAGAGGCTGAAAAAAGGAGGAGAAGGAAGTTTTAGACTAATACAGTAGAGAAAAATAAGAGCCACTACCATATCAATTAGACCAACCATGGGGATGAACTTACACACATGTTAAAAGAGCCACGAAACTAAGAAAATATGTAAGAGTCTTTAGATATCAATTGAACCTTTCTATGTCCATAATGAAGGGCACCGGAGGGAGGAATTTTTTAGGGACTATGAAATATAGAAGGAAGTCATTGTGTTGTGTGGGGTAGATAGTATCGGTGCCTCAAAGCCACTTTATCTTCAATAAAATTTGGCAATGAAAATTGTCTTGGTTCAAACCCCATTAATGTTGAATTTAGGGTCTCTTTTTTCCTACTTTGCAACAGTGGAATCATGGCCTAGTTAGGGGATGGAGTCCTACAATGAACTACTTACAATTGGGTGGAAAGTTTTCTGTCTTAGCTGGTTTTCTTTATGTTCTACTAATAAAAAATCATTTTTCTTTCATTCTTTTCTAGAATTTATAAATAAGCATGTGAATTTAAAGTTTGTATGGTAGTGAAAATTTTCAATACATGATATGTGTTACACCGGTTGTCTTTGTGAAGATGTTTTGTATGGCATTCTTCTTGTAAGTTATTAAATAAATTTAAAACAGACACACTTTTCAAGTTAGGTAATGTAACTTCTCTCGCTATTTGGTGTTATGTAGAAAGCTCTAAAAGAGCTTAGTTGTTAAGGTTGAATATGTCAATTAGTTAGATCTAGATAGTTACTCTCCATATATTTCAAGAGAGATTTTCTAAGTTTTATTTAGAATAAATATATGTATAAATGTTTATTTATGAATAAATCAAATATCATTATTTTCTAGGTTAATCATTTTTTGGATTGATCATCTTATTGGTTGATTATCTTAAAGTTTGGTTGATCTCTTTGATTTTGTCATGGTACTATATGGATTTATATGACGAAATCAAGAAACCTTACAGGGAATAACAAATACATAAAGACAATTTATGACTTAAAACAGAAAAAAAAAATTCACAAACAATATTGTTTATCTAATGAGAAATAAAAAATTAATGTATTCCTAAAATTGCAACAAATAATCTTACTAAACCTACATGTAATACTCCTAAAATAACCTATCAAGATACATACAATATAGAAAATACAAATTATAAATATCAAAAAAATTTAAACTCTTTCTATTAAAAAAAACCTTAAAATTTATATATTATTTTATAATATAAATAAAAAAACATTAACAATCAACTTCAAACGCATAAATATATATATATATATATATATATTAAAAAATTAATTGAAATCTCAAATTTAAAAATATTAAATATAAACCATCTAAATTAATTTAGATAATAATTATCCTTACCTACGTGTAACCCATCTCCCCTCCATTAGAATATAAAATGTGTCTCTCAACACAAAACTGATATCAAGATGCAACCGATGTGAAGTGTCGATGTCGTCATCATTTGGTGGGGCCGATGTCGTTTTTCATTATTTGACATGTGGCCACTTCCCTTTCGTTATTGAGTTTATCATTAGGCTTACCATTCTTTTCATTTTTACGCTGAAAGCGTTCCCTTTATGGGCTTTCCGAATGCGATTTTTCGCTCAGCCAATGAGAGCGCGTTCTCATCGTTCTTACCGCCACTCAGAATTCGACATTTTCCGTCACGCGATTTGCTCCTTCGCCATGATAAGCTCGCGAAGCTCACGCCTGCCATCGCCTGCCATGATAAGCTCGCTCCCTCGTCGCGTCCAGTGGCTCAGTCGGTTTGCGAAAACAGGGAGCTATATCTGCAGGAGAGGCGACGGCACCATTAACCGTAGCCTAGCAGCGTGGCTCATCCGCAAGGCTCCCGCCAACGAGACGCCCACGAGAGGAGTGTATAGCAAAGACATCGTGATCGACGAGGCCACGGGCGTATGGGTGCGTCTCTTTGTTCCTGTCAACGATGGGGACAGAATGTTGCCCGTGGTCGTCTACTTCCACGGCGGAGGCTTCTGCATGCTCTCAGCGAGCGACAACGCCTACGACATATTTTGCCGTCGGCTGGCCACGCGACGGAGCGTCGTGGTCGTCTCGGTGGACTACCGGTTGGCTCCAGAGCACAAGTACCCCGTCGCCTACGATGACTGTTTCGCGGCCGTCGCGTGGCTCCGCGAGCGCGGGCGTGAGTACCTTCCTCCGAACGTCGATCTTTCGCGGTGCTTCTTGATGGGCGACAGCGCGGGCGGCAACATCGTCCACCACGTCGGATGCCGCGTGGCGAGAGAAGGGGACATGAGTCCAGTCAACATCGTGGGGCACGTGCTCATTCAACCCTTCTTTGGCGGGGAGGAGAGGACGCCGGCGGAGGCGAGGTTGAGCAACAGTCTTCCGCTCATTACGTTGGAGGGCACCGATTGGATGTGGAAGTCGTTTCTGCCGAAAGGGGCGACGAGAGACCACCCCGCTGCCAACGTAGTGGGTGCCGAGAAATCGGGGGCTGAAACAAATGTTGGGCCGATCCGAATCAGAAAGCCCGTAAAAAAAATGTAAAATTATATCCATAAACCTTTTCTGCGCTACAACTACTGCTGTGATGTAAATCCATGGAGCTCCATGCTGTTACCGGGCTCCCAAAAAAAAAAGGCAATTTTCTTCGGCTTCCTTTCCGAGCCTCTCTCTCCTCCTAATGTATGATGACGTGGCGACTTCCAATTTGTGCAACCCGCATTTGATTTAAAATCTGTCCACGTCAGACTCTGTGTGGCCTCTTCCCAATCGTAGAACCCTCTTCTCAAAAGAAGTGTCTAATTCAAAAGCGCTCCACGTCAGATTCTCCATAGCACAAATACAAAAAACGTTAACAGTAGTATGGTGAAAACTCTCCCATATACAGTTAGAGATATAAAATGTTTAGAACAAACCAATTTCTCGCTATATTTAGTCAACGAGTTCAAGTTTGGCGGCTCAATTTGGAGCCATTGTATATTCTTTACTTGTGGAATATTTTATGTTTTCCGCCGAAAGATGAGTTCATGCCAACCCTTTTCGTCCTTTATTTTAGACGATTTTTTTTTGCCAACTTTAGTAGAAGGTATATAAACTTTCGGTGGTTGTATTAAAGATTTAAATAATGGAGTACGACACTTATTTTTCCGATGAACTATCCATAGGATTTGGTGAGTCAAATCTTCGAAGAAATCGGATATCGATAATAGTACAAATTTATTCAAAGTGACGGAAAATCGTAGAAGAAGATCTTGGAATAAGAAAAATTTGTGATTCACTTTGGTAGTAAAAAATTAAAAATTAAAATATTTTATTAAAAAAAATTTTGTGATTTATTTTTTATAAAAAATAATATTTTATCAACGTTTATTTAATGTACTATTAATTAAATGTTAGATATGCATTGAGAAAACAATGGTCCATATTTAGTGCTGTATGGGGATAGTATTCGTGGCAATTAGGAGAAGAATATTTATCTATTTTTAATAGATGATGGTGACATAGCCTACTTGTTTTATTGCTTTCTATTTTATGCATAAAATTTTCTCGCTTTATGGTCGAGTTTCTAAGTTTATTGCTTTTACTATTCAATGATTAAGGATTCTAATCCATATCAAATAAATTTATATGGGATATCATTAAAGAATGTAGGATAATTTAAAATAAAAAGATTTAAGGTTTGTAAAATGTTTTTAAACGATATATATACATATAATTTAATTTATAAATTAAATGGTTTATTCACCAAGTAAAATTGTGATTTTTTGTTATATAAAATCTATTTTTGAGTGCATAAATAGATTCACCACACTGGAAAATCCTTATGCACTCCAAATCTATAGATTAACCAATTTAAACTCAAATTTTTTAAATTATGTGGTGGATTTTGTTTAAAAATAACGAGAAAAATGCTTTAAAAAATTGTCATTTCTTCTATAGGTTAGACCAAATGGCATTTTCTCTGGTTAATTTTAAACAAAATTCAGTAGTGCCTATTCAAGGTGTTAGTAAACCAAATAATCAAACTTTATAATTTGAATTTTAAATATTTATATTTATTTTAATAAAATTATTGATTTTTAATTTTAAATTTATTAATTTGTTATTTATGTAATTTTACTTTTTATTTCATTTTGTTTATTTTTTTGTTTATTTATGTATTTATTAATCTTTATTTTATTTTATTTCTATTTATTTATTTATTTTATTCTTGTTTTTGTAATTAAGAATTTATTTTTTATTTTATTTTATTTTTTATTTATTTTTATCTATTTTATTTTTAATTTTAATTATATCTTTATTTTATTTTATTCCTATTTATTTATTTATTTAATTAATTTTTACTTTATTTTCCTTATTTTTTTTTGGGTTTTGAAATCTTTTCTTATCATAGCATGTAATTATTAAAAATAAAATAAATATATAAATTCAAACTTTAAATATTATTTAGTTACTTTTAACATTTAATTTATTCGATAATAATAATAACAATTGAATATCCTTTGAATAATGCACAGAGGCTATCTCTCTCTTTTATAAAGTGCTTGAATATTAATAAAAATCCTCCCCTTGTAAACTGTATTAAAAGGCAATATCCTCTCATTATATTTTGATGTTCGAACTTCTTGGACCATAACCCCAAGCAATAACAAGTATACGCCCTCCCGAAAGCCTACATTCCATTGCTATGTTACCAGAGACGTCATAATAGTGAATTCGGTTGATTTCAGTCCCTGGAGGCCATTTATTCTTCTCCCTCTGTTCTCCTAAGAGGAGTTGGAGAAGAATTAACTCAACATCTGCCTGTTTTGCCCCTCTTACATCATTGGGAGGTTCCCTTTCAGCGTTCCTTTGCACCTCCCGGTGCAATTGCTAGTTATAATTTTCTTTTGAGAGCGTTTTCGTCGTTTATATGAAAGAATATCGTCATTGAAAGTACATCCGGGGGTGTATCATGCTTTTCCAATTTAGTGGATGATTCTATTTATCGAATTAATTTTAACAAAAGTTATGTGGTGTCAATGTTATTATTTTTGTTTTTTTTTTCATATTTTATTATGATTTATTTTGTTTATTGTGTATAGGTTAACGTATAAAAATATTATTTTTAAAAGGAGTTATTTATTTAGCTAGAGGAATTGCTTGGACAGTCAAAATTGATTGAAATCTGGGTAATTTTTTTTTAAGAAATCTTGCAATAGGAGTGTTTGAATCATGTTTTTGATGGTGGAAATGGATTTAGCACCATCGAAAACCTCTAGAGCACCCAAAATATTGAAGTTTGATAGCTATAACCTGGATTTACAAAAATACCTGCCAATATTTCTTAAAATCTTTCCTAAATTTCAATGATTTTCAAAGCAGACAGTGTAGTTAAACTATTTAATTTTAAAAAGGTGCTTTTTGCTATTTATACGAAAGAATATCGTTATTGAAAATATATGTGAGTCACATTATGCTTTTCGAATTTATTGAATAGTCACATTATGCTTTTCGAATTTATTGAATAGTCTTATTTATAATGAAATGCGTACCAACTTCAATAAGAATTACGTAGTGACAATGTCTTTGCTCTGGTTTTTTTTTGCATATTACATCACGAGTTTTTTTTTTTTGTTTATTGTAAATAAGCTAATCTGTGTGAAAATACTATTTTCAAAATAATTTAAAAAAAATCACACACACTTTAAATAATAAGAAATTACAATGTCTCTTAAATTTATAAAATTTATCGCTTATTATAAATTACAATTGAGTAAGCATAGTTCAATACATTCCCATGAAGAAAGTTTTTGGTGACTCTCATATTAATGAGTACCGTATTGTTTCATTCTAAAGTGATATTGTTAAAGAGGCTGGTTGTTTCTTTAGAAAGATATTGTTAAGAAGGTTAGTTGTTTATTTGGAAAACTTGATATGGAATTAATAATATGATATAAAAAGTCTTCACATCAAGAAAAGTCTTAACAAAGCACCTAATCACCGTTTATCCAAAACCCCGTAAACCTTTCTATTTATTAAAATTATTTATATAATATATTTTCTTATATTTCATATTTTATTATTAAAATAACTTAATAATATTATGTTCCAAAAAAACACTCTTTCTTTAAACAATGGTATTAGTAACCTATTAATATCATATCCCTTTATCCTTAAATTCTAGTCTGACTTTTAATAAATAATAAGATGGTATAATAAATAATGAGATGGTACACCTCATAGATGGAACATACCCATTGACATAAGACAAAGGGACATTTAGAGTGTCTTAAAAAAAAAAAAATTCAAATTTAATAAAAATTTGTTAAAAATCCCAATTCCGCTTTCTTTTAAAAAAATCTCAATTCTACTTTAATGATATAACTTTACTATAAAAGTTTTAGTCTTATCATTGACAAATCATTATTATGTATATAAAATCATAAAAACTAGCAATTGCACCAAGAGGCACAAAGGAACGTCGGAAGATGGTAGGTATGTAAGGGAAGTAATTTTATGAAAATAAAAAGTTTGTGACGATATGGAATATTGGATTTTAAACTGTTGAGCATTTTTTTTGTGTGTTATCCCATGCTAGGTAATGTGTGGGCCTTACATAATTTGAATTTTAAATATTTATATTTATTTTAATAAAAATAATAATTATTAATTTAATATTATTAAATTTTAATTTATTTAATTCTTTTTTTATTTTATTTAATTTATTTATTTGTTTATTTATTTATTTTAATCTTTATTTTATTTTATTTCTATTTATTTATTCATATTTTATTTATTTATTCCAAATTCATTTTCATATTTACATAGACACAAATTCAAGACATATTCATATTTACATAGACAATTTATATTCCCTAGCTAGAGATGACCCAAAAAAAAAAATGTTTCACAATTTAAAAGCCAATATTCCATATCTATCACAAAGTTATTCTTCAGTGTATAATAAAACTTACATTAGCGTCTCGGGCTTTCTTACATTTTATACCTCAGCACTTTAACATAAAAATAAAACTATATTAAAAAACTAAACTAAACATAAGACTTACACAAAGTCTAGCCCACTATTACAAATACGCACATGTTAAAATTTAAATGTAATGTTTCGAAGGTCATAGACCTTTTGTTGTTGTGAGATGTTAAAAACATAAAACAAAAACATTAATTAAAAACCTTAATAAGGCTTCAACCTCCGTCGCGCGATCCTTCCGGACTTCAAAGTCCATTCAACGAAATTGCATAAACACATTTCGGGTTACAAAATGGGTTTGCTTACGTCACCTTATGGACGCGCGATCGTTTATCAAATCGGATGGATAAAACGATATCGGGTCCGGAAAATGTCATTGTGTACGGGGGCAAACTGTGACCCAAAAAAGTTTGCAATCCGCCCTAACAAATCTTCGAGTCCGGATTTTGGGTTTTGAAATCGGTCCAAAAAAAATGCGACCAAAAAATGCGATCCTTTTTAATTCCTGAGCTATTTATTATTGAGGGATTTAAATTGTTAATCTCTGTATAATTTAATTGCATGCTAATACTATGTGAGGAGGTTCTGCTCAATTCAGAAATATTTCCTAAGGGTGATATGAATTCCTTGATAACAAAACATTTTGACAGTCAAAATTCTATATTCTCTGTACAGGTTAAGTCACACCAACTACTTATACACTTCTCGTACTCGCGTGCCCCATGACCAACAATATTGGTATACGCTCAGTAACAAAGAGTGTTAGTGTTAGGTCTGAATCCTACCACAGTTAGTGAGTCATAGCTCTGGGTTTCATTGGCGGATCATTCAGAGAACTACATCTTCCAGTGGGATCGGTGCAGACCATACGTAGTGAGTTCAACTCCTGGACATTTACAATTATGGCCTTCAAAAATCTTTGTTGGTTCTGTGACAAATGTCTTATGATTGGATTTTCCACTTTTATCAAGTTTTTCTCATTTTTTGCTGCTGTGTGCTTAAGGTGTTTTTCTTAAGGTGTCTGCGTGAAAGGTAACATGGAGGGCGGTATAAATCCATGGCTTACGCATCCTGCATCTCGTAAGTTTCAGAACTTTCTTTACCGGAATGGTAATAGTGAAGGCGGTTTTGAAGGATTAACCCGGTGGTATCGCACGATCTCTTGAATGGTAAGCAGATTTCACTTTTGGAACGCGATTTCATTACTCGTTTGACGCATGGCCATCGGCGGTATTCCAAATCCACTTACATCACATAAATTTCGAGATTTAAAATTCGTGCAAGTTAACTACGCGATTGCCGTCGGATTGAGGTTTGGGGCGCGAGAATAGATGCACTGTTGGATGGGAAAGGTGAGTTATGGCGTTGGCCCATGTGTTCAATTATATGTCGTTGGGTTTATTTTAAATCAAAATCTAAGTTCATAAAGTTTTGAAGGCAATTTATATGCTGGGGCTTTGAATTCTAACGGAAGTCGAAAGTTTATAACCGAGGTTTACTCCAAAGTCGAGGTGGAAATGTTAATTGGGATCGATGTATAGCTGTGGCAAGGATAATGTTAATCGGGGTTATGGTTTTATATCCTAAAGTAAATATTCGCCGAATGGTGGAGAGGTGAGACGGATTGATAACGCCTCCGGCGTAACAACCACATTCCAAACATCACATATATGTGGTCCTTCACTTAACTTCCCTTTTATTAAAAGGTTTTGACTTTGCGTTCAAAACCCAACATATCTTTTAGGCTCACACTTTAGTTATCATTTGATTAAACTTGACCTTGGATAAACATTCAAACCACCAGCAACCAAAATATATTAATTATATCGGCCCAACACATATATCAGCTCACATTTAACTAATGTTTCTATACGATCAACAATCCCAATGTTCAATGCACATTATGGCATATTCTATGGAGCCCACACCTTATTATTTCATTATTTCAAAGGTCGACTTTGTTTTAAAGCACCAACATACATTAATATAAACCTTCGGGCTCACATACCTCTCCATCCAACAACTTTCGGATAACGCGCTCCAGCTTAACAATCCTACGGTGGTCACATAACAAAGCTGCACAGAATTTATTTCTTCAAACTCACACGATATTTGTGGTTTTAGAATACCACTAAAAAACACGTGTCATATGCTGATTGTTATCGTGTTCCATTTGAGGGAAACTGCTTACTAGGTTTTATTTGCTCGATACTTCCAGTTTTAGATTGGCAAACCCGCTCTCACTATTCAACGCCATTTCATTTACTTTTCCCTTAACTTAAGGTTCCGCTCTTCACCTTCACTCAATGTTCCATCGAATTTGGACTTCATTCACTTCAGGATTCCGCCCTTTTTGTCCTTCTCCATCCTGAAGGATTGATCGATTGCAGATTTAAAGTTCTTGCTCTGCATCGTTCTCTTGTATTACCTCTGCAAATGAAATTACTCCTCCATAGCTGCGTTAATTGCTTCTGCAAATTACTTCTGCAAATCGGCTCACGATTTGACTTCCCTATTTCCACGAATTTTTAATTCGCATTGCTTACTCTATATACTAACAATTTGCCTTTACCATATGATTTCAACATCGCTCAAGGTTTCTGCAACTCGTTCATGGCTACAATCCTTCGAATCGAATTTCCATGGCATGCTCGAACTTTGGTAAATTAATGTTCAAGCCGAGAGCGGAGAAGAGAGACTTCTGTGGCGCGTATTTCAAGATGGTTCTGGCATTGACACATCGATTGTCTTGTCAGTGTAAGATGCGTTAGGATTCATTAGACAGATGTTCCATTTTTATTGGTTGGAGGAATAATCAAATGTCAAATTCTAATTGGCTGGAAGGGCGATAGCTAAAGCCTCTCATTGGCTGGGGTGAACAGTGTTTGCTCACCCCATTCAACAAAGGAAATTCCTCTGGCATAATAAAATAATTTAAATACCCCTTAGAGAAGGGCATGCCATTTCTTTAAGTCTGATTATGAGCCCTATCTATGTCTAATATTGCACTCAACATTGTCGCTGGGCGCAACTTGCAAATTGTCATGATAGAGAGATTAAGTGTTACATTCATAGAAAAATCATTAGATTTTTGTACTCAACATGAAATTTCTAATTAATGAGAAATGATAAAATATCAATGTGGAGAGATCCATTATTAAATTTAAACTCTACAAGGTAAAACCTCCAAAGAGATGGTGCTAAATGGCTTTGAATAAAATTTCCCTTTTATTGGAAATATTTGATATTTGACTTAGGGAGTCGATAATTCTATATATATATATATATATAAAGTATTTAAGTATTTAATATATTAGAAACATAAATATATTATAATGAAATGGTTTTGTAGTATTAATTGTAATATTAAATGAAGATAAATGGAGACTCTCTATGCTTGAAGTATGAGGATTAATGTTTGGTATGATATCACCTAAGAATATGGTATGGGCAATAGAGTGTTCAACGTTACGGCTTTTTACACATTCATAAACAATATAAAATATATTTCCCATAACAATAACAACCATGATTTAACACGATTTAAATAGAGTCTGTAATGTAATGTAAAGTATGGTATCCACAAATTTTCCCATGAAATCAATGTGATTGTGAGGGCATTATCAATCGTATAAATTCTAAAATATGTGAGACCCTCTTGAACTTATTAGGCCTTGCCGTGACGGCATGGACTATTAGTAATCGAATTTTAGTCCTGGTATTAGTTCATAAACAAATAAATAAAATTTACATAACCTCTTATGTAAAGTTTTTAATTTACATTTCAAAATACTTTTTCGTAAATCTATCATATAGTTATAACAATTGTTTTCAACCAATGGAAAATTTGACAGAGAACGCAGCGGAACACTCAAACTTGACTTGTTATTTGCATTAACAGGAATAGATATTTATACACAATTGAGAAGCTTCTCGATTCCTGAATGTCGGTGGAGATAGCTTCTCCAAGAAGCTAGATGAACTCTCCAGAAACAACCTAGAAACCTCTAGATGACTCCTACTCATTAATTGTTCTCAGAGGGTAGGTTGAAATTACTATTTATCCAACACTCCCCCTTAATTTCAACCATATACAAACACACAAAATACACTATACATATAAACACTCTTAATTGTCATGCCTGCTGGTCTAAGTCTCAGCTAGGCTTACAACAATACATGAGAACAAGACTTTCATTTTTGTCTTCTTTCTAAATGGTCCATACTTGTTTAGGCGCAGTTTCATCTTCACCTTTCTCGCCATTAGATAGTGGTTCCCCTTTCTTGATTGCCGAATAACAGTGTTTGCATTCGACATTGCTGCAGATTCTTGGAACTTGTCCTTTGCAATTTCATCTTTAACAATAACAATAGCTACTGGATGTACCACCTCTTCTTCAAAGAGGCTATTAACTTTCTTTAGTTTGTTAACTATTGAGTCTTTCACAACTTCATCAGCGTTTGAATCCTCCACAATTTTGTTCTCTACAATATCTACATCATTTTGTAGATTTTCATCTTTCATATTTGGTTGATTAATGTTTTCAACCTCTTTAATCAACTCCGTTGTTGCAAACATGTCATCCTGCATTTGATTTGTAGATGGAGAAAGGCATATCTTCTCACCAAACAACAACTCATCAATGAGTTGCTTTTCATGTATCAAACATAACCATTCTTCATGAGATACATAATTCTCATCATATTTGACTTCACAAGTTTCATATTTAACTTCACAAGTTTTTGCATCACAGGGAATTTCCTGACTAACACATGCTTCTCTATTGTCAGCTACACACATACTTTCACTTTTGATCCCATTTATGATGCTTTCAACACAATCACTATTTTTAATAACAATGTCATCAATTTCATCTTTCTGAATCCACTTTATGCTATACGTCGTTTCAAGAATATGCCAAAACATCTTTGGATCAAATACTTCACCAAATTCATTTAAAATGCTTGACAAGATGTTTTCATCTAGAGCTGATATAATGAGAAACAAGGCTATTGCACATCTACTCTTATTTTCAGAATTCATATCAGTTTCTTGGACAAATTTCCATAAATCTACTGAACCTAATAATCCTTCCATTTTAATAGCCCAAAGTTCAAAATTTTTACCTGAGAATGATGGCAGCACTGGCATTAATCTTTTCAGTATTACATCAGCTTCTTTAAAATCTTCTGGCTGATCCAGATTCATATCTTCATTGAGCATAAATTCTATGATTGGAAATATTCCAAATTCTGCCTCTACCCTCTCATTGTTTCTCCTTTGCTGTTTTAGTCTTCTTTGCCGACCCATGCTTTCAGTCGGCTCCAAGCCCACGGTCTTCACCAATTTAGATTCAGCTCCACGGCAGCAGCTCCAGTTTCTTCAATATGCACAAATTGCTTCACACAATTCTCCAGCAATCTACAACGTGCACAAACAAACTCACTGTTGTTCTACGCACAACAAGACAACAAAACAGCTTCAAGCTGGTTTATACATTCCAACAACAAAAAAATTGCATAGAAAACTAATAACCAGCGTAATGTATCTGAGGTATCTATTTTCTTTGACTTAGCAGGCGCCACACAAAACAGCACCACTCTACGCTGACCATTTCTCCAGCAGCTCCTCTGCTCGTCCACGTTCACGACGAGAGAAATTTCTTTACACACCACAAATTCTTTGTTGATCTATTCTTCAGATCCACGCTCAACAATAATATTTTAAGAGAACACTTCGGCGTTTCCAAGCACTGATCATCTGCAAGGCTTTCAGCAAACAATCGTTTGTCCGTGAAGGTGATCTCCAACAATGCCAAACAACACAACTATCTCTCAATCTCTGCACAGTGATATTCTCTTTACTCCACGCTTTTCCTTGTCGGCACACAGCTCAAGCGCCACCACAGAGTCCTTAAGCCGAACAACCACACTACTCCACAAAGCACTGCTAACAAACGCTTCTCCACAAATAGCACTGTACTACTCTGCCTCTCAAGAAAAACCTTTCCACAACTTTCACGAGAGGTCGGTTCTCACCACTTTTCACAAGATCGAGCAAATCTTAGGCGTCCTCCACTTACAACGCTACAGCCCCAATCTGTAACACATAACACAAATACTCCAACATGTATAGGAGCGGCACTAGCGTATATCACATAAACGCACAGGAGCAAATCCACACAAATTTCCTGCTACTCTCAGGTTACCTTCCTTCACGCGGCGGAGACTTCACATCCCTCAATTAAGAGCCAACGTCCAGGCAGCATACTCTTCCACAGTTGGCTACACCACTAGGCACGAGCACACAGCTCTCTCACTGAGCACACAGCTCCTCACAACACAAATATCACTGCAGGCACTCACCCCTGCAACCACCAAGCCGAAACCATCGGCTCCGATACCATGACAGAGAACGCAGCGGAACACTCAAACTTGACTTGTTATTTGCATTAACAGGAATAGATATTTATACACAATTGAGAAGCTTCTCGATTCCTGAATGTCGGTGGAGATAGCTTCTCCAAGAAGCTAGATGAACTCTCCAGAAACAACCTAGAAACCTCTAGATGACTCCTACTCATTAATTGTTCTCAGAGGGTAGGTTGAAATTACTATTTATCCAACAAAATTTTGATGGTTTGTGATGGTTTTGGCCTCTTTTTAAGCATACATTTATAATTAAAGTTTCACTATTCATTTTTCCTGCGCATTTTCTTCAACATTTTGAAACTAGTAATGAAACTCCTAAACTAATGCAGTTCTCAAACAGTAAATGTTTAAGAGGAGGAAAAACATATAAATCTCATTTCTGGTAACTAGTAACCCAATCACCAGCATGTTAATCCTCAGCGTGTTGTGGGCATGTTAGCCATCTGTCACCGCTGGCACAAATCTTTTCTGCATGTTATGCATCTGTCTGGATGCTAATCCCCTGTTTGAATCCCATGTCAGTGCTTGTTTGAAAATCCTTCATTCACTCGCAAAGCCGCAACCTGGTTCTAACCTATGGTTCTATGCTATGTTTGTATTTTTTTTATAATAGTTAGTAATTCTTGTATTAGTTTAAATATAGTTATTTAAAAAAATATATATAGTAAGATATTGTATGTTAACATATTGCGAATTCTATATGTTAAATTCACGAGATTATTAGGCCCTTCCTGATCTCCTCACATCATCATCATCATCAAAAGTACGGGATTTCTTACTACAACAGAAGCAAAACGGATGACAAGGATCATCAGAGTGTAACAAAATCCCAAGAATTGAGGAATTAGCTTAGTAATATTTAATTTTAATTCCATTCTTAGCAATCTTTAATTTAATTCGTTGTCTTTCTAGTTCTTCTGATTACCAAATTATTCATATTCATATCAACGAGAATTTATCTCCAAGAAGGAAGCAATAAATGCCTATGTATACTATTCTGGATTATTCATATTCATATCAACGAGAATTTATCTCCAAGAAGGAAGCAATAAATGCCTATGTATACTATTCTGGATCAAGAAGCGCCACCAAGCTTGTTGTCTAATGGAACAATTAGAATTTATGAGATAATATAATATCAATGAATGGTTCTGAATTCTAATACTTCTCTTTCATGGTTCTTGAATTCTAGTACTTTCTTTTCTCACCATGACTCTCTGGTCCAATTTATTTTCTTATACTCTATAATGTCGTCTTCAAGCAATATGAAATTAGTTTCCAAATGTCCATAGTTTGATGATATATTAATTGTTAACAAACCTAAACAATGACATTCTACATAGCCACTCTCTTCTTTATTATTATATTTCTCTGTAATTAATAGACGACATTCAGGGTTGGCACTTAGAGACCTACTTAGACTTGAGATAAACAGATATTATTGATAATAGTAAATAAAAATAGTAGTGCAGATTCACATTTACAATTTGCTCGGATAAATTTAGCACGGGCTAATGGTTCATTGCTTATGCTTCTCGTAGAGGAGAGTCTGGAGAGAGCTTCAACGCACTTATGGTATGATTTTCCATGCCACGAGGAGCTCGGGAAAATACGCATAGGGCTTATCAATTTTGCGGTTGCATTCACATTTATCTTGTGTACTCCAAGGGGATAGAACGAGCGATGATGTCAGCCTCGGGATTTGTAGCTCTGGTGCAAGCTGCAGGTCGACGTCACCACCTAGGATAATACAAATTCTAATGTTTACATTAGAGATCGATAAAAAATGATAAAAAAAATTGTACTGTAACAAAACTAATATGGCGACATGGATACTATATGTCACCGCGTGTACGCAGTTATCTAATAATGGGCACCCGTTGAAAGTGTCGTGATAACCTTGGTTTCAAATTTGTCATTTGGGTTTTTATAGAAAGATTTTTTTAGAGTTGGATTCTACTTCTTTTTTTTTGGAAATATTGAGAGGGAGTGAATCAATATTTCACTTCAATTAATGAATTTTTAATCCTGAAAGCATTAAATTAAAATGAGCATTAGATTAATCATAAATAAATATCATATCACATGAATAGTAAGGAACGCCATTCAATAATGCATGACATCAAGATAATACAAGATATTTTTATGTGGAAGTCTTTCTGGGAGAAAAACCATCGAACTCTTCTTAATATAGGTCTTCAAATATTTATATCAATTAGGAAGCTCTAAATTCCAAGATTTACAACATCAACTTAGGGAGGCTCCAACCCTCTGGTTTACAGACTCCAACCTAAAGGATGATCTAATGCCCTATTTTACCAGTTCCAATTGGAAGGAAACTCCAACACCCTGGTTTACTAGCTCTAACTGGAAGGACACTCCAATGCCATGGTTTACCAACTCCAATTGTAAAGAAAATCCAACTCCCTTGTTTACCAAATCAAAATGGAAGAATGCTCCAATGCCCCGCTCACACTCCAACATACCCTAACACCACCCTATTCAACAAGTGGACCATGTTTCACAATTTTCAAACTGGATCCACATCTACTAGGCAACAATAAAAAAAGACAAAATTATTTGCAAATATATTCTCTACTTAACATTTAAATATGCTTATGCTCAAAATTTTCTCAGCATATCGTCCTAAATCTATTATCAATCTTGTAATTATTACTTCATTTAATCTCCTCACTTGCTTCATAGCTTAGAATTATATCAAGACCATACCCATAATCCTCTGTCATCGATTCTCAGTTATTCATAATCACCGACATATATGTGTGTGTGTGTGTGAAAATTTCTAAATCCTTATTATTGAAATTCTACTGCATAAATTTGGTTTACTTCTCCTACTTGTGTTTTTAATTTAATAAGTTATTTTCATAAATATTCAGAAAACATTGAAGTAAACACACTACAACGTACACATACATATAGATCAAGTACTGAATAATTAATCATATTCGACAAAGGACACATAAGATTTTCTGGAAAAATGTCCTCGGAAAAATCTAATGTGGGAAAACCGGTGCAACAGCTCTTGAGGGTTTTATTATTATACAGAATTTTGAATACAATCTAGGGTACCAGTAATGGTTTACCCAATAGAGAAAATCTCGACAGAATTACCTCTATCTCTGGAGACAAAAAATATGGTTGATTCATCTGGGGATGAAGAACTCCACAGGTGCCTACGCAGTCACTGTGTCACCCTTCAGTGTGGCTCTGTCACCCCTTACGGATATGTTGAATATGAGCCCTTTCTGGCCCACTGAAACCCCAGTGCAACTCTCTGAGTGAATGCATCAGCCTCTTTTGGCTCTGCGTAACTCTGCGTGAGCCCTTATGGCTCTGCGTCACCCCTGTTGGGCTTACACTAACTCTGCATCACCCCTACTGGGCTTATGTTGTGTCTGCATCACTCCTCCTTGGCCTATGTTGCTCCAATGGTACGGATCTGCCTCCTTGCCAAAGTATTCTCAACCTTGGATCTAAAATCCCTTTGTCGATCTGCCCATTGCTACACTGCAAGCTCACTTGAAAATTCTCAGCAAATCGCACCCCAGAATTTCAACTTAGCTCAAGTGCTACTGCTATGTGTGTGTTCTCCAACTGACCCCAAGCCTTCCTTTAATACTTTTCTCATTGAATAATCAACGGTCATGATCTAATCTGTAATCGACAGCTAAGATTAGAAAATAATTGATCCTCGTCACTTAGAACATTCTCACCGACATGTTTAAATTAATTTCCTTTAATTATTTAATTTCCCTAAGTTAGATTTAGGGTCTCCATTAAAATAATTAATTATTAGAATAAATTAAGTTCTGGGTGGAATTTCTCCAAATTCTTTATGGGTCTTGGAGATATCATGTGTTCTAGCTGCTCTGCAAAATTTCAGAGCTAGAGCACATCCGATGCTACCCCCAAAAATCAATGCTCCCTCTTAGCGAGGAATGTGCTCTAGCAATAATTCAACCTGAAGCATCACTCTGATCCACGATATTGGTCCCCTGCGTTGTTGATGCTCGGACTGTTTCCCTTCATCCACTGCGTTGCTTCCTTATATATTGTTTCCCATGACTCTGCCACTGTCACTTCCTCATCTATACTGAATCTCCATCTCAAATGCTGCATCATGCTACCCATAGCACTGCCACTGCTAGCTATTGCACTCCAACTCAGTTTTTGAGAGTTAAGAAACTGAAGGAAATCACCCAAAATCCTGACAGATAAGTCATTCTAGCTGCATCTCGATACTGAAACACCCTCTGTTGCTAATATACGCTAACCCTTTGGTACCTCTATGTTGTTGCTGCTATGCACTACGTAAGCACTACCTCTGCACTGTTGAAACCCCATCAGCATCTGTGTTGTTGTTTCTATGATGTTGTTTCCTCTGTGCTGCTCTAATCTTCAGCCTCCTCGCACTTCCAATGTGCCTCCATGATCCTCTGCACCCACTGACTCCAGTCATCTTGTTGATGTCATTAAGGGCTCTCGTAGCTCGTATGTGATCCAAGAGTTTAGGCACCTCAAGGATCCTGCCCCTCAACCATCTGTAGCTCAATCTACATATCTACGTCGCCCCATCTCTTCTCTCGAGGCACATGAGCACTCATGGCCACATCATCATCACTCCCATCATCACCCTTAGTTGTTTCAACCTTAGAATCCAAATCTTCCTTGCCCTTCTTCTTCTGAGGACAAGTAGTCGCAAAATGTCCCAATTCACCACATCTGAAGCACCGTACCTTAGAAAGGTCTTTATTCTTCTTCCCTCGTTGTTTTTGTTTTCCCTTAGATGCAAGATCTGCATCTTCCTCCTCCTCCTTCTTGATCTTGGCTCCTTCACTGTTGCTACCCATCTTGGTCAATCTCCTAATCTCTTCTTGACGAAGAGCTGCCCGAATGTCTTCCCAATTTGGAAGTGTCGCTCTTCCCAAGATTCCTTGGAAAAATCTCTCCCACTCTTCAAACACTGCATTCAGGGCAGTTCTCACCATAAGACCATCATTAGGAGTGGCCCCCATAGAAACCATTTGATCTTGAATCGCCTTCAATCTAATGAGGAAGGGGTTTATTTCCTCTCCCTTATGCATCTGAATAGTCGTAGCTAATTCTCCAGAAGCATCTTCATGTGGACATGGGTACTTTGATACAATGTGGTCAATGTCGTCCACATCTCATGATTCAGAAATTTGTGGGACCACATGATCCTTCACCCCGTCCATAAACAAGAACTTGGATCTAATTTGATTTTCCTCATACTTCTTCGACGGATCAACGACAACAAGAACAACTACAACCTTCTCGACATGATATTTGATGCCATATTTGTTAAGTACTGACAGGATTTTACCTTCCAGATGACAAAGTTAGGTGCTCCATCTAACCTGTCCTGATCCCTCAAACCATGAGAGGTCATATCTACTCAACGATGTCGAACAAATACTCTTCTCCCTTCTTCTGCTGCTTCTCTCAGCAAGAGACTCAAATCTGGGTTTCTTGGCGATAGAAACCCTCTAAAGAATACGCTCCCTCTGACAAGTGATTTCCCTCCTGGAAATCCTCCACCAATTTTGTCGAATCAACTCTCTTCGATCACTCCGTTGATCAAATATTATACTTCTTGGCTAGAAATTCTGCTAAGGAACTGTTTCCCCTACATTTTCAACCCTTCTAGACATTGTTCTGCACCAGTAGAAATAATGCCCCACCAGCAACTTTCAAAGAACCAAACTTCACTTCTAGTCACGGCAACTGACTCTGCATCACCTCCTCTTGGACTGTGTCACCCTCCAGGGCCTGTGTGAGCCTATACGTTAGATCTTCGTGAGCTAGACAGGCTTTGTCTCATCCTTCTTAGACTATGTGAACCTCTACGTCAGCTCTGTGTGAGCTAGGTTGGCTCTGCGTCACCTCTCTACGGCCTGCGATGTCCCTCTGGTACAACGCCTCTTCCGGATCTACGCCATCACTCAAGACAACCTTCTTCCTCCAGCAGAAAATTCATCACTTCGCTAATGACTTTAGCTCTCCCTGATCTGCAATAGCTCTGAAACCATGTGAAAATTTATGAATCCTTATTATAGAAATCCTACTGCATAAATCTGATTTACTTCTCCTACTTGTGTTTTTAATTTAACAGGTTATTTTCAGAAATATTTAGAAAACATTAAAGTAAACACATTGCATCCTACACATACATATAGATCGAGTACTGAATAATTAAGCACATTCGACAAAGGACACATAAGATTTTTCAGACAAATGTGCCTGAAAAAACACAATGCAAGAAAATCGGTGCAACAATTCTTGAGGGTTTTATTATTATGCAGAATTCTGAATACAATATAGGGTACCAGTAGTGGTTTACCCAACAAAGATAACCCTGGCAGAAGTACCTCTATCTCCAGAGACAAAAAATATGGTTGATTCAGGTAAGGATGAAGAACCTCACAGGTGCCTACATAGTCATTGTGTCACCCTTCAGTGTGGTTGTGTCACCTCTTCTGGATTTGCTGAATACGAGCCCTTTCTAGCCCACTGAAACCCCAATGCAGCTCTCTGAGTGACCGCGTCATCCTCTTCTGGCTCTGCGTCCCTCTGCGTGAGCCCTTCTAGATTTGCGTCACCCATGTTGGGCTTACACTACCTCTGCGTCACCCCTGTTGGGCTTACACTGCCTCTACGTCACTCCTCCTTGGCCTGCGTTGCTTCTCTAGTATGGATTTTCCTCTCTTCCAATGTATTCTCAGCCTTGGATCTGAAATCCCCCTGTCCATTTGCCCCTCGCTGCACTTCAAGCTCACTTGAAAATTCTCAGCAAACCACGCCCCAAAATTTTGACTTAGCTCAAGTGCTACTGCTATGTGTGTGTTCTCCAACTGACCCCAAGCCTTCCTTTAATATTTTTCTCATTGAAGAATCAACGGCCATGATCTAATATATAATCGACGACTAAGACTAGAAAATACTTGACCCTCATCACTTAGAATGTTCTCACCCACATGTTTAAATTAAATCCCTTTAATTATTTAATTTCCCTAAGTTAGACTTAGGGTCTCCATTAAAATAATTAATTATTGGAATAACTTAAGTTTCGGGTGGAATTTCTCTAAACGAATGTTGGGTCTTGGAGATCTCATGTGTTCTAGCCCCTCCACAAATTTTCGAAGCTAGATAACATTCAATGCTAACCCAAAAATAAACAATATGGAACCTCATGCCCTGCATACAATCTTTACTATCTACGATAGTCCTATAAGATAAGATAAATTCAGAAAGACAATGTTTTTCAATGTGTAAACCCTGTAATAGTCCTTCAACAATGACTACTCATGAATACAAACCCTAATGGAAATACATACGGTATAACCCTTGCTCATCAATTCATTATATTCTCATACATTCAATGGCAAATCCAAAGACTCAGTTATATTATCCTCGAGATAAAACAACTTCTTATCAACCATTCAACCACACTAGTTAAACATTACATAAAACCCTAGATCTTATTGCAACATAAGTTCTCTTGTTTTCAGCTACAAACTAAACCTTTCTCCATCTAGTAATATTTGCAAACAAATCATTCATTTTTCAAACCCTACCAATGCATAGCTCAAGATATTCTTAATAAAACACCAAAACCTAGCTGGTCATTTTGTTTTCTTAACTGTATAACTTCATGTAAGTTCATCCAGACTAACACATACGAGTTGTGGATTTTTTAGTAGCTTGGGGGGTGCTCCAAGCCCTAGGGTTTGGGATTTAGAGGGAAAAGTGCCACAAGATTCGCTTGTGGGCTTGGAACCCATTCTTGGGGTTTTGCTTCCGTTGGTATTTAGGCCAAAACCATGAGGAGTTTGAGCATGAGAAAATTTGAGGTGATAGAGGATGGCATGGAGGATCCAACACTTCAAAAATCACTCAAATTGGAGCTCTAGAACTTAATATATGAGTTTTCGAATTCTATGAGTGGGTTTGCACATGATGAGTTAAGGACGACTTAGGTTTAGTAAGCCTCTTGACAGTTGTACAAGCCCTCGATATACGTTGGAGGAGCCCTTCTATAAGTGTATAAATAGAAGGCGAGGACAAGTCATTTGTGCATCCAACAAGTGAAACATAATAGAAGGAACTCGTTGTATTAAAGGAAATTTTAGCCTAAAAGTGCCCATGAAATTTTCATGTAATTTGCATGTCATAATATGTAAACCAATCAAAACCCTATAAATTTAAAAAGAGGTACATGTGTAAATATTTTGGAGGGAAAAGAAGAAAAACTACTATTTTTTAATTGTATTTTTGGTTTATCTCCCTACAGGTTGACTCAAATTTCAAGTATAGACACTCGTTGAATACAGAATTAAGTTCTGCATCCATCGAGTACCCATCATTCATACATTTGATAAGACCCATATTGATAAAAAAATTAAGATACATTAAAAAAGTGTGATGAACATGAATTTTTAATGTATCTTCAAATTTTATCAATGTGAGACTTCTCAAAAGTATGCATGACGGGTACTCGTTGTATGTGGAATTTAATTTTGTATCCAATGAGTATCTACATTTGAAATTTGAGTAAACCTATATGGAGATAAGCCAAAAATACAATTAAAATAGTATTTTTCTTATTTTCCCTAAAAAAATCATAACCCTTATTTTATTATTTTAAGTATTATTTTATTATTTTTCCTTAGGAGGACACTTTTAGGCTAAAATTTCCTCTAATATGACAGGAGAGACACCTCTGATTTAGCCACAACAAGAAGGCAAGGACTACGAAGGATTTTAAGGGTTGTCGTAGCCTCTTGGTGACTACGTGGAGGGTTTTTCTATGCTATAGCGAGACCTAGTGTGAAGAGGGGTCAACGCAAGCCTGTTTGGGCAGCAAAGAGGTAAGGGAGACTTGTTTTGGGTGGGTTATAGAGTAAAACTAGGGACTGTGGTAGGCTGCAGGCCTTACCAACTCAAGAAAATAGTTACCGTGGAATGTTTTGAAGCTGAAAGTGGGCCAGAACAACAACCGAGAATTGGAGGACCCTTCCTATATGATACAACAATGATTGAGGACAGTTTGGGGCTTGGTTAAGGCATGGTGCAAAAAGCCATGATTCCCTAACCAGTCACAGTCATGACAACAACATTATAACAGACTTGGAGCAATGTTTTTTTCATGTGTTGGGATAGCTTTGACTAGTTTTGGATCGATTTTGGCATGCAACTTGTGGGAGACATTTTTTGGGGTTGACTTGGTTGTTGAATACCTAAACTAGGAGTAGATTTCATAGTGAGGTGTTGAAAGCCATTGGTTTATTGGAGGGCAACATGTTGGCTACCCAAAGTAATCCTAGACAAGCTAGCTTGAAGTGACGAAGAGAGCTTAAGGTTGGGTGAATTTTGGTGCCTAAAGTGCAACAATTTTATGGACAAAAGTGACTCCTAGATTCACTGATTGGAGCTCAAGGATTGGCGAGCCTAGAAAGAAGATTGGATAAGCTCGTTTACATGCAACAGAAGTGACTTGCGAAAGTGTTAGGTGGCATCCCTCCTGGAGTTTCTATGTGTTTTCCTTTGAAGGACTAAGGGGCGACTAGAGAGAATTACGAAAGCGAAGTACCAGCAAGACAAGATATGACATAGAGTTTATGTAGCGTGATTGTAATTGTATCTTATATTCTATATATTGTTTTATTATTCATTTTTGTTTAATATAATGAAGATTGGGTTGTAAATTATTGTACAATATTTGTAAAATTTTGTCTACACTTGTGCATATGTGATTTACTGATTTATATTTTTCGCTATGCAAAGTATTTCTTATTGAGATTCTTGGTTTGGTAGCATTAGTGATTCTAAGATTCTAACCTAGACCCAAGATTGTGGAAATTCAACATGATATCAGAGCATGTCTGAGCTACTTTGGAAGTTAGTGAATCAGAGGTGTGCACAACGAAGTAGAGATTAAGAGGGAGTTGGTCACATTGTAGGTGACAATGTTGAAGTTGCGTGCATGTCTCCGGTATGAGGACAGGTTGGAGGGGTTTTCCAACTATAGTCCATGGAAGGAAAGGATAAAGTTGGTCTTGCAGGTCAACTGGATCTGGGATTTTGTAGAGAAAGCCATCAAGAAGCCAACTAACCTAAAGGAGTTGGAAGTGTATGAAGATTTGGATACGAGGGCGAGATTTATCATCCTAGATGGTGTGAAATATCCCCTAATACCTAATTTGTCTTGGAAGAACATTGCACATGAGATGATCTGAATATGGACAAACTAGTTTTGTTGTGCTAGCTTCCTCATTAGTATAAAATAAAAGTGCTTAAGGATTGTGTCAAATAGAAAGTTTATGAGAGGGTTTATGTGTCCAATTTGTGTGTCTTTTAGGAGAAATTCATGAAGTAAATTAGTTTTAAAAACACATAAACAACAAAATAAATTGCAGGAAATAATCACCACATAACACACATTACAGCAGTGATGAAAGAGTTCACCCCTCCTGGGCTACGTATCCTTGGACCAACTTCAATGGCTTGGCCCCTTTGATTATTTGATCAATTTTTTTAGTACAGTCATTTCCTGAGCTCTGATGGCTCTCAAACCTGCTCCAGGTTGTTCATAATGTCCAAATTTGCTAGCATAGACTCTTTCTGAGCCCAATTTGGTCAAAATTTTCTCAAGTTATGGCCTCACCACTTTTGCCTAGGAAAGCTCCTCTAAAAATGGAGAAACTCTAGTTAACTCCGCCAAATTTGGAGTTCCACTGAAAATGGAGGACTCCACCAAGTTAAGAGCATATTAATTAATGGATAAGTGGGAGTTAAGTATGGGTTAGGCACTAATGGCACGTTTAAAAAAATTTGAAATTAGAATTGGGATTAGGCGCTAATCATCATGATTAAGGTTTATTAACCTGTGTTTTAAAGCTTTAAACCCTGTGCTTAGTTGGAGCTCCCGTTGGTGGTCCTAGGCAGTGGTCCTATGGACCGTGGTTGGCCCCACTTTCCTCCGTCATAACATTAGGTTGAATTCAAATATATGCGAACAAAATAATATGTTAATTCTTAACACAGAGTAGAGGCGGTAACGGTGTTGTGTTAGTGGTGGGGAGGTCGCAGGGTTGAACCCTGACGCCTCCATAAAAATTTTATTCAAAAATATACCACTCCTTGTGACCTTGGGGGAGCACATGGCGGAATCTGGTCTTGCCATATGTCCTCACCTAATTGGTCCTCCAACATCCAATCACATTGCAACAAATCACTAACCTTTTGGACCAACCAAAAACTGACACTTGGTGACTTTTCATTGGTCCACCTAGGGAATATTCCTTGGAATTTACTTTTTGCTAACTTGGTTGCCCAGTCATCATCTTGTCAATTCTGCACAAATTTTAGTTGTTTGTAAAAACAGAGAGCAGGCTCTAACTTTCACATACAGAGTCAGTTTTTGATGAAACGAAGTGCGCTGGATTCAGGGAAATGAGACCTTCGCGGTCATTCTAGTTTTGAGTGATTCTGAGCACTTTCATTTTTTTAGCATTTTTTTCCCCCCAATTCAATTTCTGATCACTCCTTCCCACTAAAAGGCTTTTGGACCCACAAAATCTGGTTATCTGATGAGATTTTAATCCTTTTCACCTTTCCAATTTCTATCGACTTGATTCTACTAGGAAAAATCTTTATGACAACCACATTGGTTCCTTGACATGCTTGCTCTTGCAAATGGCTTGGTACTTCAACCAATGTCCTCCTTTCATTGCTGACCCTTGTTGGTTTCTTACTGACTAATGAAAAACATCTCGTTGTAACAAAAAGATTTCTTTGTGCTTGGAAAGATTTATTGCTGGCCTTCCCACTGAGAATCATATTCCTCCTTTGCATAAAAATGCATTTGATGCAAGCTTCTCCTTGGAAACTCTTTTCCAATTTAAGCCCATCTGAGTGAACTAAAACAATGAATTCAAATATCAGTAATCACTAGAAATGAAATGACCATTTTTACCTCCATGGAACCAAATTCCACATCTGGAAGAAATTCTTCGCCATCTCTTTCGCTTCTTGGCGTCATGCATCATATGGTCTACAAAAGGGCTGATGTTTTTGCTACAATATTGTGTCATATTGTCCCTCTTTCCACTTCTTGATTCCATAATCCTCCAGTATTGACATGCTTCCCATGCCATGATTTCAGAATGAAGGCTAATCATGAGCCTCTCGCTCAAGAGTGGACCTTCCAAAATCCTGAGACATCTTGTCACAAGAAAAACCATTAACTTGAAAAACACATCATGCAAGAAACACAACTTGACAACATCTTCCTTTTTCTCCTTCAAAGAAACAAATGTAACATCCTGTGAACATCGCTATGCATCCTTACATCTTGGTGTACAAACCCATCGACCAAACACAAGTCGAAAAAACATGTGTCTTCAAACCAATGACTCTTAAGTCAAACAAAATCATGTACAACACTTGACAATTATTTTCTGAAAACAACAAGAATTTCACATCTCATGAAACAATTCGTCAACAACTCCCTTTCATCCTTGGAGACTAAATCAAATCTTCCAAGTCGATAAGACATACATGTAACAAAAATTGACCAACACAAGTCGATCACTCATGCATGTGCAAATGATCAACACTCTCAAGTTGACAACATACATGTTAACAAAAGTCAATCACTCATGCATGTTCAAGCACAATGAAACTATCAAAAATTCCATTGTTCACACACAATTTCTTATGCATGTATATAACTCTCAACTCTCTCACAAGTAAAATCACAAGTACAAGAATTCCATTGGTATTTACGAGTACTTAAAGAGATGAAATGATCAAATTTGCTGCAAAAAAGTGAGTCAACATACTCCACTTTCAAACACCTTCCTGGTGTAAAAATGCAACATGCATTCTAGAGAAAAATGAATGCATTCACATGCAAATTTCAACTACAAATTTCCATCGTTGATGCATCTAAGTGAATCAACATAAATCTACTTTTCCAACACCTTGCTTCGTGCAATATGAAGCATAATTTCAAGAGAAAAGAAATGCATTCACGTAACAAGGAAATGCATCAATAAGGAAATATTTGCATCAATTATCAAAAGAAATGCAAGGCCTTAATTGGTTAAGAAAATTAACCATCTCTTTCCAAACCACTTCAATGGCACTTCTTTCAGTTGCACTTCATCATGTATATCATCCTAACCCACATCAATTGTGGAATCCTCTTTCCATTCTTTTCAAAATCTCTCTCCACTTTCTTCAAATGTCATGGATGACTTGTTGGATACAAAGTCCAACACTTGTCTACAAGATGACCTTGCTTATGACAATGAGTGAAAAATAATTGCATCTTCTTTTCAACATGGTTTGCATTGTCCATTGGACCTTTGGCTTTATGTCTCCTTTGTTTTGAAATTTTCCTGTGTATGGCTATCTTCTTCCAACACCTCGAAACAGTATGGTTATTCCAACCACAAAAGGAATATGTAAAATTTCTCCTAATCTTATATGAGGATTTTCCATGTTTATCATAATTAAAATCAACTTGATTAAAGATAGATTTATACCTTGCACATTCACCTTTGTCGCCTTCTTGAGGAGGTGAATTTGATGAGGTAGTGGATCTCTTCATAATACCAACAATGGCTTCAATGGCTTTAGAGCCTTCAAACATCCTCTTGTTTGTCATTTCCATTAGTTGCATGCTTATGAGCATCTTCTTGCAAAGTGGGTGTAAAAATTTTGCATTCCCCATGAACACAAACTTCACAACCTTGAGGTAATGAACATGTAAATAAAGTATTTCTTGAAACACATTCATGTGCCTCCTTGGCTTTGGAGCATTCTCCATCTTCTTTATGTCCATAACCACTACTTGAATGGCTAAAAGAAATATCTTAAACAGTGGGTGTAAACCTGTTTTATTCTCTACGAACACAATCTTGAGGTAGTGAATATGTAATGGAAGCCTTTCTTGAGACATTTCCAAAAGTATCCATATTTTTTGAGTGATATACATTATCTTGTTCCCAAAAACATAGACCCATGTACCTAGACCTTTCCTCAACAATAATAGGGTTTATAATTCCTTATGCATGTTTGCCTAACCCTTTACCTTCATAGCCCATTTTTTTTAACAGTTTGGACCCTATCCCTCTAGTGTGTCTTTAAAAAACACCAAAACATTCATCTTGAGAGGAAATTGAAGATAAAATTTATTTGCATACCTCATTTTCAGGCACATACTTAGCTAGGGTTTCCTTGGCATAATGGATTTGAATATCCATCTCATGCATCTTTGCTAGGGTTTCATTCTCAATATGGATTTGACTCTCCATCTCATGCATCTTTTCAAGAAGCTCTTGCTTCTCCTCCTTCATGGCCATCAATTTCTCCTGAAGCCTACTTCTTTCCTTCCTATATTCAACCATCTCTTGCACCATATCTTGCATGATGAAGAGCTTCTGAAAAATCTCTTCACCAAAGAGTCTTGCTAAGGAAGATTGATTAAAAACATCACTTGATGAAGCTGCCATCACACTTGTAATGCATAAAAGGATTCTTTGCTGTGATTTGAGAGTTGAGTCCTTAATCTTCACCTTCTCCTCTCTTCAACTTACACACTTAAACTTGCACACAGTTAAATTCTCCTTTCACAAATACAAAACCAATATCTAATTTTCTAGCTAACCTTGGAAAACCCTGAGATAAACTTGGGCTAAAATGAGTTAAACTATGCTCTGATACCAACTTGATCTGAATATGGACAAACTAGTTTTGTTGTGTTAGCTTCCTCATTAGTATAAAATAAAAGTGATTAAGGATTGTATCAAATATAAAGTTTATGAGAGGGTTTATGTGTCAAATTTGTGTGTCTTTTATTAGCAATTCATGAAGTAAGTTAGATTTAAAAACACATAAACAACAAAAGAAATTTCAGGAAATAATCACCACGCAACACACATTACACATAAGTGATGAAGGAGTTCACCCCTTTTGGGCTACGTCTCCTTGGAACAGCTTCAATGGCTTGGTCCCTTTGATTATTTGATCAAATGTTTCAGTACAATCATTTTCTGAGCTTTGATGGCTCTCAAACCTACTCTAAATTTCTCAAAATGTCAAAATATTCTAGGATAGACTCTTTCTGAGTCCAATTTGGTTGAAATTTTCTCAAGTTATGGTCTCATCAATTTTTCCTAGGAAAGCTCCTCTAAAACTGGAGCAACTCCAGTTAACTCCACCAAATTTGGAGTTCCGCTGAAAATGGCAGACTTCGCCAACTTCATCGCCAATTTAAGAGTAGATTAATTAATGGATAAGTGGGATTTAAGTATGGGTTAGGTGCTAATGGCACGTTTAAACAAATTTGAAATTAGAATCAGGATTAGGCGCTAATCATCATGATTAAGGTTTATTAACTTGTGTTTTAAAGATCTAAAACTCGTGCTTAGTTGGAGCTCCACTGGTGGTCCCGGGCGGTTGTCCTATGTACTGAAGCTAGCCCTTTGGGGCTTGCCCCACTTTCCTCCACCATAAAATTTGGTTGAATTCAAATATATGTGAACAACATAATATTTTAGGTCTTAACACGGAGCGGAGGCGGTAAGGCGTTGTGGTGGCGGTGGGGAGGTCGTGTAGTTGCGGTGCCACCATAAAATTTTTATTCAAAAATATACCACTCCTTGCGACCTTGGGGGGGCACATGGCAGCCTCCAGGCTTGCAACATGTCCTCACCTAATTGGTCCTCCGACATCCAATCACGTTGCAAAAAATCACCAACCTTTCCAACCAACCAAAAACTTACACTTGGCGATTGTTCATTGGTCCAGCTGGGGAACATTCCGAGAATATTCCTTGGTGTATTATTTTTGCTGACTAGGCTGACCAGTCACCATCATGTCAATTCTGCACAAATTTTAGTTGTTTGTAAAAACGGACAACAGGCTCTAACTTTCACATATGGAGTCGGTTTTTTATGAAACAAAGTGTGCCAAATTTAGGGAAACGAGACCTTCGCGATCATTCTAGTTTCGAGCGATACTAAGAACTTTCATTTTTTAGTAAATTTTTGCCCCCAATTTAGTTTTTGATCAAAAGATGTGCATGGCTCTTCAGAATTTGTTCTAGAATAAGAATGAGAATCAGTTATTGGTATTGGAGGATAAGTTGAAGTCCACCAAGATGATAAAGGGTAAAGGAGTGACTTCGTATCTGACGAGAATGTCTTAGTTCAGTGATGAGCTTTTTATCGGTGACTATTCCAGATAGTGATATGGTGAGGATTTCCTTGAAATGGTTCATCGAGGAATGAAATCCCTTCATCAAAGTGATCATTGCCAGAGAGAAATTTATAGACTGGAATAGGTTGTGGGATGACTTCATTCAAGAAGAGTTGTGAGATGAGGATCTTCATCCAATGAAGAGGGAATATGAGGATGTGGAACTTGCAACACGAATGAAGGGTAAGAAAAATAAGAACTTGAGTAAATTCAAGTGCTTAAATTATGGTGAGATGGGTCATTTTTCGTCGATATGTTCGATGAAGAAGAAGGGAGATGACGGGAAGAGGAAAGGGAAGCAGGTCACTAGTGTTTCCACGATAGCTGAGATAGATGATATCACCAAGAGATTGGAGGAGGAGGACTTTTATATGATCTCTCTTTTCTCGCAGGGTGTTGTCAATGAGGATGGATGGTATGTGGAAAATGGTGCGAGGAAACATATGATAGGGTCATAGGAGGTTTTTGAGACTCTAGCTGAATGGGACTCGAAGTTGTACATGGTATTTGGGGACAAGATTTAGTTGGAGATCCTAGGATTAGGTGTAGTGCCTTTCAATATGGAGACAGAACGAGTGATATGGGTCCAAGATGTATTGTTTGTACCAGGACTTAGATATAACATGATTTATGTCTCGATGATCATGAAGAAGGGGTTTTTGGTCTTGTTTCAGGATGGGAAGGCAAGACTCATACCAATATGCTCTAGCTCTGACGAGATAGTAATTGGATTTAGAGATCATGGTATCTACAGGTTGACGGGAAATCATGTGGATCATGTGAAGAAGAAGCAGGTGGGGCAGGTGCAAGTTCCAGAGAAGTAGGTGCAGGTGCAGGCTTCAGAGGGGCAGGTACATGTTCCAAGAAATAAGATCCATTGTTCAGAGGCGTAGAGGGACTCGATTTCTAGCGGGAGCTTGCAGATTTAGAGGGATAATTTGCAGCCCAAGAAGAGCACGTGGTCAGTGGGAAGAAAGGGTGCTCCTACAAATTCCAATAAATAATCATAGAGATATTGGAAATAGATATAATAGAAAAAGAAGAAGTAGGATATTTCCAGTGATAACGACACTTCTGAGAGAGGCGTAGTTCATGCTTCAAGGATTACTGTAGTGGTGAGAACCAAGAGTTGGGCGAGTGTTGCGAGTAGTGATGATGATGATGAGTCACTTCCCATTCCTAGAAGTACCTCCCTCGCTAAGAGGGAGTGTTGATTTTGAGTATCTTGGGAGGTAATCCAAGCCCAAGGTTTGGGGTTTGGAGGGAAAAGTGCCACAAGAGTCACTTGTGGGATTGGAAGCCATGCTTGGGGTTTTTCACGCATCGGTATTTGGTCCAAAACCATGAGGAGTCTTAGAATGAGAAAATTTGAGGTGATATAGGATGGTGTGGAGAATCCAACGCTTTTAAAATCACTCAAATTGGAGCTCTAGAACTTAAGATATTAATTTTTGAAGTCTATGAGTGGGTTTACACATGATGAGTTAAGGTGGACTTGGGTTTTGTAAGCCTCTTGATAGTTGTACAAGCCCTAGTTAGACGTTGGAGGAGCCCTTATATAGGTGTACAAATATAAGGTGAGGACAACTCATTTTTGCATCCAACAAGTGCAACAAAACACAAGGAGCTTGTTGAGAGGAGAGACACCTTTGATTTAGCCGCAACAAGAATGCAAGGACATCGAAGGAGTTTAAGGGTTGTTGGAGCCTCTTGGTAAATGCATGGGGGGGTTTTCTATGCTATAGCTAGACCGAGTATGAAGAGGGGTCATCAAAATTATGTTTTGGCATCAAGGGGTAAGGGAGACTTGTTTTGGGTGGGTTGTAGGTGACAACAAGGAATTGTGGGAGGCCGTGTGCCTTACTACCTCAAAAAAAGAGGCAGTGTGGGTCATTTTGAGGCTGAAAGTGCCCAGAAAAAAAACCGATAATTGGAGGACCCTTCCTAGATGATGTTACAGTGATTGAGGATAGTTTGGGGCTTGGTTAAGGGCTAGTGCAGCAAGCCATGATGCCCTAACTAGACATAGTCATGACAACACAACTAGGAGCATATTTCATAGTGAGGTGTTGGGAGCCATTGGTATGGTGGAGGGAAGCTCGCTGGCTACCCAAAGTAGCCCTAGATAAGCTCTTGAAGTGATGAAGAGAGTTGAAGGTTGGGTGAAGTTTGGTGCCTAAAGTGCAGCACTTTGATGGAAAAAAGTAACTACTAGATTGGTGGATTGGAGCTCAGGGATTGGCCAAACTAGAGAGAATATTTTAGCAGCCCGTGTACATGCAGTAGAAGTGACTTGTAGCAGTTTTAGGTGGCAGCCCTCTTGGAGTCCCTATGTGTTTTCCTTTGAAGGAATAAGGGGAAACTAGAGAGCAATACAAAAGCGAAGGACCAACAAGACAAGATACAACATAGAGTTTGCACAACATGATTGTCATTGTATCTTGTATTCCATTGATTGTTGTGTTATTCAATTTGGTTTAATATAACGAATATTGGGTTGTACATTATTGTACAATATTTGTGAAAAAAATTCTACACTTGTGAATATGTGATTTACTGCTTTATATTTTCCGTTGTGCAAAGTAGTTCTTGTTGAGATTCTTCGTTTGGTAGTGTCAGTGATTCTAAGATTCTAGCCTAGACCCAAGGTCGTGGAAATTCAACACTAGTGACATATATAAAGGATATTATTGATGCTTATGATAATTGGACATGCAACAATATATGCATGTAAGTGATCAATGGCCCCTTTCTAATTCATATTGTTGATGTATTCCTTCGATGTACAATCCTTGTTCAACCAACAAAACTTCCCTTGAAGATGATGAGCATATGTCTGAAGACAGTAATTTAAATTTTTTCTTTGTTAACATGTGCCCAACAAACATTTGACCAATGAAAAAACCATACTCAGATCTAATGAATAGTCTGATGATAAAAATTTAAAGATCAAGACTTGGCCAATGAATAACCCCATAAACAAGATAAAATTATCAATCATCGAGAAAGTAATTCATGACAACTCCAAGGATTAGGCACCACTGAATTAGGGCTAAAGTTTTCAATATGTCTTCATAATGTCAAGCTTAAAAATATGCCACAAATCCATTCTCAAGGGAGATGTTTATATATGTTCAAAATTATTCTACTAAATTTTATGCCACTATAAATTCCTCCTAATACAATATTAGAATATATGTTTCTTGCAACAGTCATATTAAACCTATAAGGAAGTCTCATAAAGTATGAATATGTCACTAAATTGTGTGGCTACAAAAGACTCTCATTTAGTCTAATGAGACCCTTACGCATAGTTGAATGAAACAACAACCAAATGTTGAGTTACCTTGCTCAAATTAAGAGAAGTATCATCCCTGAAGAATGCAATAATTTTATCACCAAAAAATGATCACATACCTTAATGCAGCTTTGTTGGATACCTTAAAAAGTATTAACATAAGGGTATATTTTCCTCCAACAATATTTAGGAGATCACAGGCTCTTTAACCATTCCCAAGAATGTGACCTCCACTCTATAACCCTGGACAAGACCCTCAACTAGAATGTGGACATAATGCAATATTTAAAACTTGAATAAATGGGAAGAAAATAGGGTGAATATAAATAACCTCAAAGATGTGAATTTGATCAAACTCAGACTTGTCATGTTTGCATTGAATGTTTTCATAAGTTTCCCTACCAGAGGGTTGAAGTTCCTCCACAGATGACCTAAGATCTGTCATTAATAAATCATGCAAAAGAGCCTTAGAATTTTCTCATAAAACCTTGGTGAATATGCACATATAGGCCTATGAAATGTGCTCACAAACCCAACGAAAATCTTAGCTCAGAAACTCACCATAATTAGCCCTCAAATGTAGTGGATTTTCTTTAGGAAGGAGATCAATACTATCCTTCTACAAATACATTTGACCTAGCCTCAAGAGATACTTCAGATAAGATCAGAAATTTCTTAGAAATCCAACAAATAACCATAACCCAAAAGAAAAGAAAATTAAGTGTAACAACCCTGGTAAAAATTCATGTAAAATATATAAGACCACGGTGTTTGGGACATGTATTCCAAGTTGAATGGTGGGAAAAAACATCCTAGTGGGTGTTCATTTGGTTTATTATGGTTAAAGGAAATTGGAAAAGGAAAAGGCAAAGGCTTTGGAAAGGCTTGAGGCATTAATTGGAAATTTATTTATGAAAATAATGAAAAATAGGAGTAAAGGAATGTGAAAGGTCACAAGTTGCATGTGAGGAGGATGATGAAGGAAAATAATGGAAAATGGAAAGGCATGAGGCATTAATTGGCATTTTATTTATGAAAATAATGGAAAATAGGAGAAAAGGAAGGTGAAAGGTCACATGTTGCATGTGAGGATGATGATGAAGTAAAATAATGAAAAATGAAGAAAATAGAGGTCTCATTAATAAAAAGGCTTATGAGGATAAGTTGGTAAGCTTTTGCTGGTTCAACCTTTTGTCAGTGCATTTTTGGAGCTCTCTCATTATTCTCTCTCTCTCTCTCTCTCTCTCTCTCTCTCTCTCATACTCTTGGATACTTCATTTTTTGTTGGAGCACTCTTGGAGAGTATGGATACTTGGTGATTTGGAGCAAGAAGGAAAAAGAAGAGCAGGAAAGCGCATGCGAACATCGAGATCAAAAGCGATAGTGGGATTTTATAACAGATATCAGGTTGCATGTATGTTTTCCTCACTAGTTTTGGCATGCACGGTGTATGCATGTGGATTTTCCTAGCCTTTCCATTTCCTTGATAGCCATGGTATTGTGGATTTATTTGCATTGGTTGTTTTCTGGTTGGTTCTCATGATTCCTTTAGTTGTTGGGTTGAGTTATTAGTTCCCAGAGCCTTGGTTGGACAAACGCTTTGGAGCGCAACAAACAGTTGTTGGGTTGAGTTACTAGTTATGGAGCCTTGGTTGGAAAAATGCTCTGGAGCCCTAGGTGGGTTGAGTTACTAGTCCTGGATCCTTGGTTGGACAAAAACTATGGGGCTTGGGAATAGATGGGGTTGAGTTACTAATCCTAGAGCCTTGGTTGGAACAAACACTGTGGAGCCTTGGAGTAGCTTGGGTGGAGACCAATTTGTGATGGTTAGTGATGTCTGACCGTGAGGTGGAATCACTGGTTTGGGGTTGAGACAGTTTTGTCTTTGGAGCCCCAATTTGGTGTTGATTGTTATGTTTGATAAAGTCCCACATTCATGCTTAGAATATGGTACGGGGGTGATTGGATGAAGTGAGACTTGTCTTAGCCAATTTATGGTTGGGTGGAAGGTGGAAGTCCCATATCTGGTTAGTTTTTACATTCAGCAATGAATAGCTCATTCCTTTGTAATTTGGTATGAAAATGTATTGGTCTATGTATGGATTTATTTTTTGGTGTATATATTCTAATCATGTTGTTATTATGTTGGTTATAAGCATGTATTTGATCAGTGATGCAGTATGGCTCTATTTATGTTTTTACCTGTAAATGAATACAAAATGTATCTATGGTCAAATATATTATATTGTAGCTAATGATGTAGGGGAGAAATGCTTCTTAGCTATTCTCGGATAAGTAAGAGACCCCCATGTTTAAATCTAATGTTTATACCTGTGGATGCAATGTTTGTGACATGTTTGACAAAATTCCTGTCATGGTCGGGAGGGGTCTAGATGATTTATTGATGACGTGATTGGTTTTTTACATTTTTTCTAATGTTATTTATCATCTCCTAAAGTTTCATGAAGTTCTGGGCAGTGGCCTGGGCTCTGGGGCTAAAAAGGTGGCACAAATCTTGGAGTTGCATGCACAAAACTGATTTTTTGGGGCCCTTGCCACAACCTTGCCTTGGCATGCCCATGGATATAGGCTTCTAGCTGCTCCCTTGCCCTTACATGCCCACCGATAAGGCTCCAAAGGGTAAAAAATCAGTTCCTCCTCACAGTTCAAGGATCTGGGAGGTTGGGTTACCTCCTGGAGGTGTTTTTGATGTTGTGTTAGGTGTGTTTGTTTTGTTTTCGTTGGTTCCATTTCCTTAAGTTCACCTACGAGATTGAATTTCATATTAGTAGCCTCTTGTCGCATGTTTACCCCGGTTTGCTAGTTACTTGGGTAGATGTGGGAAGAGGGTGTTATAGAGTGGTATCAGAGCATGGTTCAAACGTCATACTTGATGGGGAGTGAGTTGATCATGCATTTATGTTGATTGCATATGTTTTTAGTATGTGTGTGGCATATGTGTGCTTGTTACATTTGAATGGTGTTGATCATGGTTGTAATGATGTCGTCAAGTGAAGGATGATGGTGTTGTTGTCAACATGTTTCCATGAGTGTATGACTGGTTATGTGTTGCTCATGCTTGTGTATTGTTCGTGCGCACTTGCTTACATATTGTTACATATTGTACATGAATTTCTTGCTTATGTCAAGGTTACATATTTTTCATGCTTCGGTGTTATTAATGTATGCTTGCTTGTGTGATGTCATATGTTGAACATGCATTGGTCGTTCATGATTGGTTATACATGTTAGGTGGGTGCATATGGTTAAGTTTGCATTGGTTTGGCGAAGGTTGTTGTGCATAAGTTCATTGTATGCAATTAGGTCATCATGATGATATTGGTATGTTATGATGCTAATGTGTTGGTTGATATAGAGAAGGAGATGCATACCATCAAAGTGAATTTGCAACATTGTACCTTGAGACAAGAGCATGTCGTCATGCAGATTTGGATGTTGGGCATGTAGTTATGTAGGTTAAGGATTGTTGTATTCATTATGGTCATGAGAATTTCGTTCATTCTATTGACCTTATGGTTACATACATTGTAGATGCTAGATGATTAGTGTGGTTATATGTACATGTGTCAGATAGTCATAAATGATAGCAACATGTGGTGGTATGCATTACTGTTGTTGTTTTCTGTTAGTTATGTTATATTTTGTTGATGAGTGTGATATAGGTTAGCTTGTTGTTTTTGTATGATAGTTAGCTTGATGATTAGGTTACATCTTGTTGATGAGCATGATATATAGCTAGTTATTGTTATATGCTAGTAACTTAATGATTAGGGTTGTTTCATTAAGATCTTGATTTTATATGTATCGTATTGCTTTGGATTGGCTTATGCAAATGGTTAGGGTTATTAATTTCATGTATGAGTTGATATATTTGTGGTATTGTATTGTACTAATATAGGATAACTGTGTATATGTGATTTTTATGCATGAATGACAATTTTTTATGAGCTTAGGATGTGAACATGTTAGCTAGTTATTGTTATGGATATAATGACCTTTTTTAGGTTTGAGTTGATGTGTTGTGAATTTATATCATGCTAATCTAGATTGATTGTGCAGACAAGATAGACTCCCTTGAGATACATTAAGGTGTGATTTTTCTTATGTCATATACTTGGTGCTTGAATTTTTTATTATGCCATCTATCTCGTGTTGAGTGTTTGGTGCCTATTACATTGTCTAGTTGATTTATCTAACATGGTACGTTTATAGTTTGTTTAAGTTTTTGATTAATCTAACATGTGTCTATAATATTGCATGAAGTACTGTAGTTTTTTTAATATGATTGTACTAACACACATGACATGTTGAGATAGTTGATATGCACTTAAGTGCAAGTAGGTGATAGTTGGAGCATTATGTAGTATGATTGATGAATGTGAGTTGATTGTTGATTATGACATGGTTGTTAGACTTGGTAAAGGTTGGTTTTGAATTGATAGATATGTTGTCTTGATCTTCGGAACATGTGGATGTCATGTGTGTTTAGTTACAAGGCAGTGTGTTTGGCATAATAAGGTAATATACCTGGTATATTGTTATATTTATTTATGCATTGATAGTTATGTGGTTATGGAAGTATGATGTAGGTGATGCATGGGAAAAGAGACTGCCATGAAATCTTGAAGAAGGCTCGGGCTGAGTTTTCCCTTGGAAGATTTAGTAACCCATGGTGAATTGAGTCATGTTGTTTGTTGCCAGTCTTGTGCTTTTGGTCTTTTTGATTTGTTTGCCCTTGGTTTGCGGTCTTGATTGCTTCCAGTAAATGATCATGCCAATTTTTTGCGGCGTCGTATTGATTTTGGTTTTTCTTGGTTTTCCTCTTATTTGTTCTCATTATTTCCTTTTATGTTTTGAGTGTCTTGGGAATTGGTTGGGAAAGAGGAAATTTAATGGAGCTCAAGGAGAGCTTTGTGGTACCCACTAGGTAATGCAAGGATTGAGTGAGCTCAATGCATGAGTAAGCGCAATGGAAGGCAAGAATGTGATAGTCGGTTGGACTTGTTAGGTCCATTGCAGTAAATGGATGGTGGTAGTATAGTCATGAGAAAGGTAATCAGGTAAGGTGAAGTGAATGGATTTGAGGTGTTAGATGCCTTGGCTATGTTTGGAAAATTTGTTCTCAATGTTGTGCATACTATGCATGCATAAAGGAAGTTCTCTTAACCTAGACCTTATGATATTTGGTAATTATGATGTGATCATGATTATGCTGGTGTTTATATATGTATACATGTATGTGTGTGTGTATGTATGTATGTATGTATTTATGTACGTTTGTGTCTGATAGGGTCATCATGGATCATGGTTGTTTGATGCTAAATGTTTATATGTATATATGTGTGTATCTATGTCATTTTTTGATAGGACGGTGACTGTTTTATGCTAATGATTATATATGTATCTATGTATCTATGTAACTATCTGACAGGGTTGTCAAGGATCATTCTTGTGGAGGAATGATTGCTTATGTAGGTGAATGGAATGAAGAGCTCCTGGCTATGAGGAATCAAGTGGTAGAGAAACCCTGACATATCTATGAGGTCAATATCATGTGGATATGAATTGATATTATGTGATTATACTATGTATATTTTTATGTTATGGACATGTAATGTTGAGGGGTACACCAGCGAAGTGAAAGTAGTGTGATTTGTGATACGCTAGCATAAGCATAGATAGTGGAAAGACACTAGAAGCAAGGTTTCTTGTGGGGTCAGTGTGTGGTATATGAATTTGAAATACTATTGTTATGTACATGTTTCACATGTTGTATATTTAGTGATTATACCTATGGTGATGTGTAAATGTAACATATGTAGTATTGTGTATATATGATGTTGTATGCATGTTGTAATTATGGTGTTGTGTGCATATGATGTTGTGCACATGTTGGATATGTGGTGTTGTGTACATATGGTGCTATGTACATGCTGAATATGTAGTGCTATGTACATATGGTGTTGTGTGCGTGATGTACATATGGTGATATATACATTTGGTGTTGTGTGCATGATTATACATATGGTGTTGTGTGCATCTAGTGCTGTGAACATGTTGTACAAGTGTTGTTGTGTGCAGGTGGTGTCATTTACATGTTGTGCAAGTAGCGTTGTGTACATGAGGTGTCATGTACATGTTGTGCATATGGTTATTTTTACATGTCGTATTGTGTACACGTTTTACAAGTGGTGCGATGTATATTTGGCTTTTTGTACACGTTGTGCAGGTGGTTTCGTGTACACGTGATGTTGTGCACATGTTGTGCAGGTAGTGTTGTGTACAAGTGGTACTGTGTACATGTTGTGCATAGGGTACACATGTGGTTTTGTGTGCATATCGTACATGTTGTGTTGTGAGGATGTGGTACTATGTATGTGCATGGTGTAGTCGTGGTATCATAACATGTGTATTCGTTGTGTTGTACTCTATATATGTATATATATATTGGGTTGTATTGTAAACTGGGTGTACGTGTATGTGGTATATGACGATGTAGGTGTATGCATTATGTTGTATCATACACTGGGTGTAGATGTATATGTTGTACGTTGATGTAGGCATAGGTGTATGTGATGTGTTGAACATCGAGTGTAGGTGTATGTGTTATGTTGTGTGTTGTATGTAGGTCTATGTCTTGTGTGGTATTGTGTGCCTTGTGTGGATGTACATGTTTTACACGGTGTGTACGTGAACATAAGTAAATATAATCAAGGGCACTGGGTGCTTGTCGGGTGTGGCAACAGATCTCGTGTGTGTACAAAAGAACAAAGGAAGAATTAAAGACCGATGAAGGATAAGTATTGGTATTTTATTTTATTTTTATTATGCATGTGATCTACGATTCTGACTTATGATGGTTACATGTGATTTATGATTATGGTTTATGATTATTGCATGTGATTAGTTATTTTGACCTATGATGGTTGTGTTTTGAGCTAACCATATGTGATATGTTTATAAATGATGATTTGATCAAACAACTAGTTTCACTTGTGTGATAGGAAGTAAACAGAAGTGCAAGTGTACCTTGTTGACAAGCTACCAATGAGGTATGATTTTAAATTATTTCAATTTATTTTGAATCTAATGGAAATTATGTGCTTGGTATAGGAAAGCATGCGATGCCCGGTTTGGAATGGTTGAAACTGACTGCAAAAATTAGTAGCAACAAAAAAAGGAATTGAAACATGTAGTAGTATTTTGGTAAAGCACTTCAAGAGCGGGGCCATTGTGGGACACTCGTACCCAATAGTGTCCATTGATATTTTCCATGAGCATTCTATGATCGGTATGATGGTTTTGAGGTAGGGATATGCCTTCGTTTTTGTATCTTCTGATCGAGGAAGCCTTTTCAAGGGATGGACTGCCCGGGATGTGGGTGCCAGCAGAACTTGGAAGGTGAGTGACTGCACGGAAGGGGTGAATGGATTGACTAAGGGACTGTGTAGTAGAGAAGGGAAGGTTGAGGATGGATTTGTTTTGGTCATCAGCACTTCCAAATGGAATCAGATGCACATTGGTAGTGCACCCTAGAAAAATGAGTTGGTAACTATTCGTTGAGAGGACAAGTGGCACGAGATTGCAGCATTGGACATTGGATGCATCTTTGACTTTGGAAGTGGATTTAGGACTTCCTGGAAGGAGGTGAATCCCGGTATTACTTTGAGGGTGGAGGTTTGAGCCTATGGATTCCCTTGTTGCTGATAGATGCATCGTATCCTTCTATTTGTTGGTTGAGAAAATGTGTATATGTGTATATTATTGTAAATATTGTATTGAGCTGGATTTATAAAGCTCCATAGACTATATGATTGTTTGTTGTTTGAATAAAATGTGGTTTTTATTTTAAATATAGTAATGAGATATGTTATAAAGCTCCAGTACATGGCATTTTTGTCATGTTTCAACAATGGTCATTATAAATATTGCAACAAGATGTGTTATAAATCTCCATAGGTAGTATGTTTTGTTTTTATCAATTTCTTGGATTGTAGGTGTCATTGAACACTGAGGATGGTGTTCCCCAAAGGGGGAGGGTTCGGTAACAACCGTTGTAAAAATTCACGTGAAATACATAAGACCATGGTGGATGGGACATGTATTCCAAGCTGAATGGTGGGAAAAAACATCCTAGCAGACATTCATTCGGTTTATTATGGCTAAAGTAAATTGGCAAAGGAAAAGGAAAAGGATTTGGAAAGGAACGAGGAATTAATCAGAATTTTATTTATGAAAATAATGGAAAATGGGAGAAAAGGAAGGTGAAAGGTAAAAAGTTAAACGTGAGGAGGAAAATGAAGGAAAATAATGGAAAATGAAGAAAATAGAGGCCTTATTAATAAAAATTCTTTTGAGGGTAAGTTGGCAAGCTTTTGCTAGTTCAACCTTTTTCTAGTGCATTTTTGGAGCTCTCTCATTATTCTTTCTCTCTTTCATACTCTTGGATACTTAGATTTTTCTTGGAGCATTCTCGGAGAGTGTGGATACTTGGTGATTTGGAGCAAGAAGGAAAAATAAGAGTAGGAAAGCGCAAGCAGACATCGGGATCAACAACTATAACATGATTTGGTTGTAAGTACCGAGTTGCATATATGTTTTCCTCACTAGTTTTTGCATGCATGGTGTATGCATGTGGATTTTCCTAGCTTTTCCATTTCCTGGACAACCATGGTATTATGGGTTTATTTCCATTGTTTATTTTTTGGTTGGTTCTCATGATTCCTTTAGCTTTTGGGTTGAGTTATTAGTTCATGCAGCCTTAGTTGGACAAACACTTTGGAGCCCAATGGATAACTGTAAGGTTGAGTTACTAGTCATGGAGCCTTGGTTGGAAAAATGCTCTGGAGCCCTAGTTGGGTTGAGTTACTAGTCCTGGAGCCTTGGTTGGACAAACACTCTAGAGCCCGAAAACAACTGGGGTTGAGTTACTAGTTCTAGAACCTTGGTTGGAACAAACACTCTAGAGCCCTGGAGCAACTTGGGTGGATACCAATCCATGAAGGTTAGTGATGTCCAATCATGAAGTGGAATCACTATTTTAGGGTTGATACTGTTTAGTCTATGGAGCCTTGGTTTGGTGTTGATTAATTTGTTTGATAAAGTCCCACATTCATGCTTGGAATATGGCACTGGGGTGATTGGTTGAAGTGAGACTTGGCTCACCTAATCTATGGTTGGTTGGAACGTGGAAGTATCATCTCCGGTTGGTTTTTACATTCAGTAATGAAGATCTCATTCCTCTGTGATTTGGTATGCAAATGTATTGGTTTATGTATGGATTTATTTTTTGTTCTATCCATTGTATTTTTATTATTATTATGTTGGTTATAGGCATGTATTCAATCAATGATGAGGTATAGATATATCTATGTTTTTACCTGTAAATGAATACATAATGTATCCATGGTCAAATAGAATTTATTGTAGCTTATGATGTAGGGGATCAATTATTCTTAGCTATTCTCATATAATTAAGAGACCCCCATGTTTAAATCGGTTGTTTATACCTGTATATGCAATGTTTGTGACATGTTTGACAAAAAGTATGTCATGGCCGAGAGGGTATAGATGAGTTCCCGATGATGTGATTTCTTTCGTACCTTTTTTATAATGTCATGTATCATCTCCTAAGTTTCATGAAGTTCTGGGTAGTAACCTGGGCTCTTGGGCTAAAAAGGTGGCACAAATCCTACAGTTGCAAGCAATGTAGAACTAACTTTTTGGGGCCCTGGTTGTGACCTTGCCTTGGCATGCCCACAGCTATAAGATTCTAGCCACTCCCTTGCCCTTACATTCCCACGGCTAAGGCTCAAAAGGGTCAAAAATCAGTTCCCCCTGAGGGTTCATGGGTCTAGGAGGTTGGGTTACCTCCTAGAGGTGTTTTTGATGATGCGTAAGGTGTGTTTGTCTTGTTTCCGTCGATTCCACTTCCTTAAGGTCACCTATGAGGTTGAATCTCATATTATTAGCCTCTCATCGCATGTTTACCCCAGTTGGTCAGTTACTTTGATAGATGTGGGAAGAGGGTGTTACATTAAGCCCAAGACCCTTTAGAAATTTGACCTCCAAAACAAATTTTCAAGATTACACTTGGACACAGAAGATTAATGAGATATCTTTCTTTTCATCAGTTCTTAATTAATATCCTTTTGTTGAGAATTTTACCACAATATATAGATGTTGAAAGGGTACATTAAATCAATCGACCTGAAATTTTGCAGGGAAACCAACCCTTCAAGATTCAAATTTTGGAGCCAAATACCCAAACAAACAGTGGGTTGACATAAGCTCCTAGAATTTAATTTATTTTCTCGATTAGAGGAAATTTTAGCCTAAAAGTGGCCTCCTAAGGAAAAATAATCGAATAATAGTTAAAATAATAAAATAAGGGTTATATTTTTTTGGGGGGAAAAGAACAAAACTACTTTTTTTAATTGCATTTTTTACTTGTCTCCTAATAAGTTTACTCAAATTTCATGTGTAGACACTTGTTCGATGTGGAATTAAATTCCACATCCAATGAGTACCCATTATTCATACTTTTGAGATGAACCGCATTGAGAAAAATTGAAGATACATTAAAAAAGAATGTTCAACACGTTTTTTAAATGTATCTTCAATTTCTATCAATGTGGGTCTTCTCAAAAGTATGCATAATGCATACTCGTTGGATGTGAAATTTAATTCTACATCCAACGAGCATCTACACTTGAAATTTGAGTAAACCTATAAGGAGATAAGCCAAAAATATAATTAGAATAAGTATTTTTTCTTCTTTCCCTCTAAAATATTTACGTATAGAGTCTTTTTAAATTTAAGGGATTTTAATTAGTTTACATATTATGACATGGAAATTACGTGAAAATTGCATGGGCACTTTTAGGCTGAAATTTTATCTAATAGGATTTAATAAACTCTTCATTTTGAAGTCAAATTTGATTAGGAGGCCCATGAAAATTAATTTAAATTATTTTTGAAATAATAAATCCACAAATAATCCAATTAATAGGTTTCCCTTATCTTTTCATTTTTGGTATCTTAAATATATTTTCGGGGCAATAACTTTAGGTAGCCATACCTCCTTAATTTAGAGGACCCACATGACGTTACACCTATCGTTGGAATCAAAATGACTAGGAGAATTAAATGATGATGGTATTGCAATCATAATAATTATCCTTTATATCAATTTTTCCTCAACAATTGTGGGGCTTCTAGGGCTTCCTAATATTTCTTGTCATTTGGAGCTTCCAACTGAAGTGAATTGGACGAATATTAAAAGTGTTCAATGATTGACGTGTGCATCAATGACAAAACCATTCAAAAATCTCCCCCTTTGTCATTGATGAAAACACACATATTCCCCCTAAGATCATTAGTATGCCTGTGATGTTCTTTCCTGATTTCTCTCCCTTTTAACATTAATGGAAAAGGGTTAGTCCCCATGACGAAATTACTTCCTCTTTCTTCCTGCAATATTCCTTTTTATTTTATTGCTTCTCTCCCCTTACATGTTATTCCTTTCACGACTTTCCATGACTTATTTTTTTCTGTCAACCACGATTTCTTGTTCATGACATACTTTCCAAAGTTGTTACTCCACTAAGATACCCATAATGTTGAATATAGCTCGTATGACTTCTACCATCTACCATTGAGGTGAAATATTGATTTGTCCTCTTATTATTTCCAACAATTGGTAATAGAGCATTAAATTCACATTAGTATTAGATAAAAAATAAATCAACATCACATCACATGAACAGTAAGAAACACCATACAACAATGCATGACATCAAGAAAATACATAAGAGATTTTTAGGTGGAAACCCTTCCTAGAGAAAAACCATTGAATGCTTCTTAATATATGCCTTCAAAAATTTACATCAAACAGGAAGCTCCAACTTCCAAGATTTACATCATCAACTAAAGGAAGCTTTGACCCCCTAGTTTACAGGCTCCAACCTGAACGATGCTCCAATGCATTATTTTACCACCTCTGACTGGAAGGATGCTTCAACAACCTTATTTACCATCTCCAAATGGAAGGACACTCCAACGCCCTAGTTTACTAGCTCCAACTGGAAGGACACTCCATGATCTGAAACAACTATATTAGTTTGTTGTGCTAAGTTTCTTTTCAGTGATAAAACATGTGCATGTTTGTCTCCATAGTTTGCTTAATATTTGAGGATTTTAACCATGAAATATAAGTGATTTTAGTGAATTCGTAGCATGAAATATGAAAAAATAACACTGAACAACAGTGTATAATAGAGAAATAAAACCACACATAACATTTACAAAGTAGGTTTGATGAAGAAATTCACCCCTCCTAGGCTACATCTACTGTTCCAGCTCCCAATGGCATGTCCATATTTTATGAAGCTCAAACTTTTGCAAATACATGTGTTTATAGGCCTCTAATGGCTTTTTTCTCTGTTCCAATGGCTCAATAATGCTCCAATTAGTCTAGAATGACTTTCCATTCACTCCATTTGGGTGAAATTGACCTTCAAAGTCATTTTCCCAATAACTCCTAAAAAACCTCCACTAAATGTGGAGAACTGCGCTTATCTATAGTTAAATTTGGCAAATTCTGAAAATTTGGTGGTGCGCTCAATTTTACCACCAGTTTCCAAACCATAGTATTTAATTTTAAGGTTAAGGGGAGGGGGTGGCCACATGCCAACCCCTGAAAACCCCGTGGTTGCATTAACATGGAGCAGAACTCCAACGAAACTCTGTTTGTAACTTGAGTTAAAACCGGAGTTTGGATAACCGTACGGATTCTGTGGTTACCGTTACATAACAGTTGGCGCTTACCGCGCGGTGAGTTATCACTTAACACAACTTGCGATATTTTAACAGTTTACAGAATCGTTGGATAACATTTTTGGTTTATTACAGCGGCATATGACCACACTGTGGGCCGCCGGTGGGTTGGGACCATCGGCGGTCCCCAACCCCTGCTTACCATTTGTTCAAACTTTAAATATTACATGTGACCTTTGTAATTTAAGACTCAACACATAGCGCGGATGGGAGGCTTTGCACTCAAGCTGGAGGTCACGGGGTCGAACCCCCCGGACCTCATAAAATTTTACACCACTGTCCAGGGGACACATGGCGGCCTCAGGGTTGGCCACGTGTCACCCATCCATAGGCTGAAAATAAATAACGTACAACCCACCAAAAAAATCACCATGCGACACTTGTCAGTCTCTAAATGGCTTGGAGAAAAAGGAATATTCTTAGGAATATTCCTATTTTGCTGACTGTGCACCTGCATGCTGACTGGGCATCCCAGACAAACCTGTTGCAAATTTAGCTATTTGGGAAATCGATCAGAACGTGATATCTCCCTCATACGACATCAGTTTTTCGAACTGTTCGTGGCGGTGGAATCAGAAAGAAGAGATCTACCCGGTCTCTCAGGTTTAGTACAATTTTGAGCACTTTGAATTTTGAGAAAAATTTATGAACTCCTCATCACACCTCCCATTGGGAAGCTTTTAGACCCCAAAATACTTTGGTTACCCATTCAGTAGATGAGGGTACTACTCCCTCGCATTTGCAACTTCCATCCACTTTTCCTTGCTTGGTTTACTGCCTTTGAACCCAACTCGAAGGTAGTCAACAATGCCCCTCTTGGATGCTCTTGTCCTCCTGTCAAGAATTGTATCTTCCTTGAGCTCATCTAGAAATTCTAGCGAGAAATATTCAATAGAAGGCAGCTGAACATCACTTCCTTGATCATCGATCAAAGGTGGCTCATACAAACGTAAGTTTTCAACATTAACAACTGAATAAATTTGCAAAGTCAAGTTGAAATGCATTATTACCAACTTTCTTTATGATCTTGAATGGACCATAGCAAATGGGTTTGAGCTTTCTACCTTCCCCTTGCATCCTTTTTTTGCTTATGTGCAACCGTTACCTCATCTCCTTCTTGAAACTTGTGATCAACTCTATGTTTGTCATGCCTCTCCTTGTATTTTCTTTGACTTTTCTCAAGTTTTTCTTGAACTTGTTGATGTATAATCTGAATTTCCTCAATTAACTTTCGAGCCTTGTCAATATCACTATGCCCATGAATTGCAACATCATTCTCAAAGATGAAGTCTAATGGCGATTTTGGAAAATACCCAAAGCATACTTCAAAAGGTGATGTATTTGTATAAGGGTGATTTGCTCGGTTGTAAGCGTGCTAAACGTAATGCAGTTTCCCATCCCACAACTTAGGATGTTTGTTGCAATATCCTCTCAATATATGCACAACGGTTCTATTCACCACCTCGGTTTGGCCATCAATTTGTGGATGAAAAGCAATACTCTTTATCAACTTTGTGTCCATCATACTCCAAAGATTGGACCAAAAATTCCCAATGAACCTGGAATCCATGTCACTAACAATAGAAGTAGGAAATCCATAATGAACCCATACATGTTGAAAATAAAGTTCAGCAGTTTGTTCAACAGTAATGGTTTTCTTACATGGCATAAGTATACACATTTTAATAAATCTATCCACAACTACATAAAGATAATCATGTTGTTTTCTTGACATAGGTATACCTCCAACAAAGTCCATGGAGACACTCTCCCATGTCCTTGATGGTACCAGCAGTGGCGTGAACAACCCAAGCTTCCTATTGCTAGGCTTGCTTATTGCACACATAGACAACCTCTTATAAAACGCGACACACTATCTATCATGCGAGGCCAATAGCAATACCTCTGTAGATGCGCCACTGTTTTTCTTACCCCAAAATTTCCAACAATAAGAGATGACGAGCATCTCTCATGAAACTTAGCCTCTCTCCTTGTGGTATACACAATTTTCCCAAATGAAACAGAAAATTGTTAAGCATGTAATAATCATTTTCTTCAACTTGATTCCCTTCACTCAAACTAGCATACACATCTTGAAAATCAACATCATGTGCATATTGTTCTATGTATCTCTCATGTACAATAGAACCATTTTTAAGCAAAGTAGAAGCACTTATAATCGGTCTTGAAAGAATATCAACAACTTTATTGAAATTACCTTTCTTGTACCTTATAACCAAGTGAAACTGTTGAAGAAATACCATCCACCTGAAATGTCGTGATTGGTGCAATTTTGTTTGCAACTACAAGTACTGTAATGGTTGGTGATCGATATGTATAATCATCTCTTTACCCCCATCAAGTAGTGCTTCCACTTCTTGACGCTTTGTACCAACACATATAGCTCTTTGTCATATGTAGGATAATTTCTTACAATACCATTGAATGTTTCAAAATGAAAATAAATAGGCTTACCATGCTGCAAAATAACTGCGCCCATGGCATAATCACTAGCATCAATTTGTATCTCGAATGACTGTCTCAAATTCGGTAATGCAAGGACTGGAGCTTAACTGATCTTGTCTTTTAAAGCTTTGAAAGCTTGGTGTTTGTTTGCCTCCCCATTAAAAGCCTTTCTTCACACTTTTCATTGCATGCATAGGAGCTGCGATGGCAGAAAAGTTAGCAATAAACTTTCTCCAATAATGAGTTGCACCTAAGAAACTTCTTACCTTGGTTACTATTTTGGGTGTGGGCCAACTCACAATGGCTTCCACTTTAGAAGGATCAATTCTCAACTCGTCTCCTCCTACAATTTGTCCCAAATATATGAAATAAGTCTTTCCAAACTCACACTTTGACATCTTAAGAAATAATTTCTCTTTTCTCAAAACATCAAGCACCCTATTCACATGCAAGACATGTTCTTCTCTTGTTTTGCTGAAAATAAATATTTCATCTAAGTACACAATCACAAAGTCATCAATAAATGGATGCAAAACACTATCCATAACACACATGAAATTTGTCGGTGCATTACACAAACCAAATGACATAACCAACCACTCAAAGAGTCCTTATTTGTTTTTTAATGCAGTCTTCCATATATCACTTTCTGTAATTCTTACTTGATGATATCCACTTCGTAAATCTAACTTAGTGAAAAACTTTTCTTATTTCAGCTGATCAATCAAATCATCTATCCTTGGGAGGGGGTATCGATATTTTACTGTTATCTTGTTCAAAGCTCTGAAGTCTAGACACATGCACTAAGTCCCACCTTTCTTTGGAATCAAGACTATGGGTGAACCGCATGGTGAAGTGCTTGGCATTATGAGTCATTTGTCCATCATCTCCTTGATTTGCCTCTTTATTTCAACATTCTCCATTATCGGCATGTGATACATGCCGATGTTTGGAAGAGGACAATCTTGCTGGAATTGAATCTCATGTTGAATCTCCCTTTTTGGAGGCAATATTGTTGGCTCCTAGAACATCTCATGATGTGCATCAACTACATCATATAAATATGATTTCAACTTAGGATCACAATCCTCAAATGATTCATGATTAACATCATATTTAGCCTTAATCATTAGAAGAACAAAATTCTTACTTGAATTTACCAGCCTCTTTACCTGTCCAGCATTTACCATAGCAATATATGTCTTGTTGCAATGTGCTCTAACAATGTACTCCCTTCCATCTTTGAATAAATGGTATTTTTTCTCATGGCGATGGAAGATCGCTTTCCTGTCATACAAGTAAGTACTTCCAAACAAAATACCTATTATGTCAAGCGGAACCACATCTAATTCAACTGTGTCAACAAAATGTGCAGTTATTGCAAACCACAATATACACTTCTTTGAAACCTATAAATTTGCATCCTTAAAAATCCAACCAAGTGGATATGGTTTTGGATGCAGAATGGTCTCAAGATTAAATTTCTTGACCAAGTCTTCAGAGATTAATTTTGATTGTGACCCACTGTCAAACAATGTGTCAATCTTAGTATGTTTGGATATGACCCTCACATGAAACAGTTCAATTCTCTCTTCTTCATTTGGAGCATGTATGTGACAGTTTGATGTAATAGTAATCGGTTTAGTTTCAATTTTTTTCCCCTTCATGTTCTTCAATCCCATGGTTGTAATTTTAGATTCATCACCTGAATCATCTCCTAAATCATGTTGAGTTGTACATGTAGTTTTCTATTTCCCTTTGTTGTTGAGATACTTGGGTCTCTTTTCAAGATGTAATTTCCAACATTGATTTTCATTATGGCCTTCTCTTGAACAATGTTTACAAACCACTTTTTATCCATCTTTCTTAACAGATGCATTCTTTTTTCTTTTACCTTTTGATGTCTTCTATTTGTTTTTCCCCTTAAAAGGTTTGTTTCTACCCTCATCAGAAATGTTTTTCCCTCTAGCTTATAGATGTGTGGCTTGAACACATACCTCATCTAGAATTGTGGGATTAAACATGAGGATAGTATGTATAAGGTAGATATGTAAGCCTCCTATGTACTTGAACAAATTATCTTGGCTCTGCAAATATACCCCTAATAAGAGAGCTCTCCTCCTAAATTCTTGGGTGTAAACTTTCACATTCTGTCCTTTCAATTGTCTAAAGTTTTGCCAGTTCATTATGGCTTTCTGCATATGAGCTAATGGATAAAAATATCATTTTATTACAGAAAGGAAATCAGTCCATGATAGAATAATATTACCATGCTTCTTGATCTCCTCCTTCGTCTTGGCTTCCCACCAAACAAGTGTTGCACCTTCCATTCTCAATGAAGCTAATTGGATTTTGGTATCATCATCTTGAAGGTTCTGGATTCTCAAATAAACCTCCAATTTCCTAATCCAATTATCAAGATTTTTTGCATTTACTTCACCATTAAACATTGGCAATTCAAACTTAACATCAAGTTTTAGAAAATGAATTTTACCAGTGTTCTTTGACTTGTGTAACTGATTTACTGAAAATGAAGTAGAGGATGATGATGATGAGGGTGAGGATGGTGACTTTCCACTGCCTTTGTTTCCTCCATTTTCCTTCTTTGATTTATCTTCATCATTTTGACCTCCTGATGATCCTTGTCCTTCCTTGTGAAGTTTGGATCCTTCTCCTTCAAATTTATCATTCCTTTCTTGATAAAGGATTCTCACCATCTCAGTCATGTCAAGGAATTCTTTCCTGAACACTCTTTCTTCCTCTTTGGGATCCACTTCTTCATGGATTTATTTTTCCTCTGAAGGCATGCTTAATATTGCTTCTTCTTCGTTAGGAGGTGAACTAGGTGGTGCATAATATGGCAATCTTTCCCTCCTTTTTTGTGGCTCACTTTGAGACCCTCTTGCTTCCACCAATTTTCATTCTCCTCTCTTGAGCTTGAGCCTAGTAAGCATGTGAAAAATTGCAAAGAGTTAAAGAAATATTTTCACACAACAACACCAAAGAATAACTCTAGCTTTGATACCAACCTGATCTGAAAGGACTATATTATTTTGTTGTGCTAAGTGTCTTTTCAGTGATAAAACATGTGCATATTTTTCTCCATAGTTTTCTTAAGAATTGAGGATTTTAACCATGAAATATAAGTGATTTTAGTGAATTAGTAGCATGAAATATGAGAAAATAACACTGCAAAGAAGTGTATAACAGATAAATAAAACCGCACATAACATTTACATAGTAGGCTTGATGAAGCAGTTCACCCCTACTGGGCTACATCTACTGGTCCAGCTCCCAGTGGCATGTCCATGTTTCATTAAGCTCGAAATTTTGCAAATACATGTGTTTACAGGCCTCTAATGGTTTTTTTCTCTACTCCAATGGCTCCAAAATGCTCCAATTAGTCTAGAATGACTTTCCATTCACTCCATTTGGGCGAAAATTGACCCTCCAAGTCATTCACCCAATAACTCCTAAAAAATATCCACTAAATGTGGAGAACTACACTTATCTCCAGTTAAATTTGGAAAATTCCAAAAATTTGGTGGCGCGCTCAGTTTTACCGCCAATTTCCAAACTGTAGCATTTAAGTTTAAGGTTAAGGGTAGGGGGTGGCCACATGGCAACCCTCAAAAACCCCGCAGTCGCGTTAAGTTGGAGCGGAACTCCAGCGAAACTGTGGTGGCAACTTGAGTTAAAACCAGAGTTTGGATAATTGTGTGAATTTTGTGGTTACTATTACATAACGGTCGACTCTTACCCCGTGGTGAGTTACCACATGACACAACTTGCAATATTTTAATGATTTTTGGAGTCATCAGATAAAAATTGTGGCTTATTACAGTCGCATGTGACCACAATGTGGGGCCGCCGGCGGGTTGGGACCACCGGCGGTCCCCAACCCTCGCTTACCGTTTGTTCAAAATTTAAATATTACATGCAACCTTTGTAAGTTAAGACTCAACACATAACGCGGATGGTGGAAGGCTTTGCACGCAAGTCGAAGGTCGCGGGGTCAAACCCCCCGGACCTCATAAAATTTTACACCACCTTCTAGGGGACACATGGTGGCCTCAGGGCTTGCCTGTGTCACCCATCCATAGGCTTAAAATAAATAACGTACAACCCACCAAACAAATCACCATACGACACTTGTCAGTCTCTGACTGGATTGTAGAAAAATGAATATTCTTAGGAATATTTCTATTTTCTTGATTGTGCACCCACATGCTGACTGGGCATCCTAATCAAACCTGTTGCAAATTTAGTTGTTTGGGAAATCAATCAGAACGTGACATCTCCCTCATATGACATCATTTTATCGAACTTTCCACGGCATCGGAATCAGAAAGACGAGATCTTCCCGGTCTCTCAGGTTTGGCACAATTTCGATCACTTTGAATTTTGAGAAAAATTTATGAACTCCTGATCACTCCAACACCCTGGTTTACTAGATTCAACTGGAAGGATGCTCCAACACCCTGCATAGGCTCCAATATTTCGTAGCACAACCCTACCACCTTATTCAACAAGTGAATCATGTTTCACAATTTTTAGACTAGATCCACATCTACTCGACAATAATACAAAAAGCATAAAAATTTTCTACAAACACATTTTTCTGCAAAAACATAAAAAATTTCGGCAATAATAGCATAACAACCTTACAAACTAAATGATTAGAAATATATATATATATATATATATATATATATGGTAGCTCATGCCCTGCATACAAACATAGCCACCTATCTCTAATCTCTGCCATGGTTCTCTGAGATAAGATCAAGTCAAAAGATAATTTTTTTCATTGTGAAACCCCTACAACAGTCCTTCAACAATAAATATTCATCAGTGCAAACCCTAATGTCAGTACACACCGACATAACCCTTGCTCATCAATTCATTTTATTCTCATACAATCCATGGTAAACTCAAAGACTTAATTACCCTATGCTCACGATACAACAAACTCTTATCAACCATTTACCCACCTTGGTTCAACATTTTATCAAACCCTAGCTCTTATTGCAACATAAGTTCTCTTATTGTTATCCAAATACTAAACCCTTCTCCATCTCAACAATCTTTTCAATCAACTCATTCATTTTTCAAACCAAAGCAATGCTTAGCTCAAGATATTCTAAATCGAGCTCCAAACCCTAGCTAGTCAACATTTTTTCTCAGCCATATAACTTCATGTAACTTCATCTATACTAACACATACCAGTGAAATATATAAGTGGTAGTACTAATGCTTATGACAATTAGATTACAACAATGTATGCATGTCAGTTATCAACGACCCCTTTCTGCTTCATATTGCTGATGTATTCCTTGGATGTAAAATCCTTGCTCAACCAACATAACTTCCCTTGAAGATTATGAGTATATGCCTAAAGACACTAATTTGACATTTTCTCTGTCAACATGTGCCAAAAAAATATTTGGCTGATGCAAAAATTATCCATAGGTTTGAAGAATAGGATGATGATAAAGCTTTAACCCCCGGAACAAGATTAGAGAATCAATCACCAGGAAAGTAATTTGCATCAACTCCAAGGATTAGGCACTATTGAATTATGACTACAGTCTGCAATATGTATTTACAACATTAAGCATCAAAATATGCCACAAATCCACTCTCAAGGGAGAGTTTTATGCATGTTCAAAATTCTTCTATTAAGTTTTATGTGACTATAAAGTACTCAAAATACAATATAAGACTATATGATTCTGACAATAGTTATATTAAAGCTCTTATGAAGTCTCAAAAATTCTTATTATCACTGAATTATGTGGCTATACAAGACTCTCATTCAATCCAATGAAACCCTTATGCATAGTTGAATGAAACAACCACCAAAATATTGAGTTACCTTGATCAAATTAAGAGAAATCTCATCCCTAAAGAATACAATGATTATACTACCGAAGAAATGATCGCATACCTTAAATAAAATCTATTGGATACCTCAAAAAATATCGACGCAGAGGAATATTTTCCTCTAGTAGTTTGTAGGATATCACAGGTTCTTGAACTATTCTCAAGAATGTGACCTCCAGTTTGTAACCTTGAACCCAATCCTCAACTATAATTTGGACATAATGCAATCTATGAAGCTTAAATGAATGCGAATCAAAGAAGCCGAATAGAAATAACCTCAGAGATACAGATTATATCAACCTTATATTTTTCATGTTTGCATTGAATGAGTCAAAATATGCCACAGATCCACTCTTAAGGGAGAGTTTTATGCATGTTCAAAATTATTCTAAAGTTTTATGCGATTGTAAAGTACTCAAAATACAATATGAGACTATATGATTCTTACAATAGTTATATTAAAGCTCTTATGAATTCTCAAAAATTCTTATTTTCATTGAATTATGTGGCTATACAAGACTCTTATTCAATCCAATGAAACCCTTATACATAGTTGCATAAAAAAACCACCAAAATATTGAGTTACCTTGATCAAATTAAGAGAAATATAATCCCTGAAGAATACAATGATTATACTACCAAAGAAATGATCGAACACCTTAATTCAACTCTATTGGATACCTCAAAAAATATCAACGCAGGGGTATATTTTCCTCTAGTATTTTGTAGGATATCATGAGTTCTTGAACTGTTCTCAAGAATGTGACCTCCAGTCTGTAACCTTGAACCCAATCCTCAACTATAATGTGGAAATAATGCAATCTATGAAGCTTAAATGAATGGGAATCAAAGAAGCCGAATAGAAATAACCTTAGAGATATGAATTAGATCAACCTTATATTTTTCATGTTTGCATTGAATGAGTCCGGAAGTTTCCCTACCATAGCTCGAAGTTCCTCCATAAATGACCTCAGATTTGTCCTTAATAAATCATGCAAAAAATCCTCAGAATGTGCTCAGAAAACCTTAGATAATATGCATATATAACCATGTAAAATATGATCACAAATCCAACAAAAATATTAGCTTAGAAACACGCCATAATTAGCCCTTAATCATAACAGATATACTTTAGGAAGAAGGTTGATATATCATTCTGCAAACACATTCAATATGGACTCAAGAGATACTTAAAATAAGCTCAGAAATTTCTTAGAAATCTAGTGAATAACCATAGCCCAAAATATGGGAAAATTAATCCCAAGACCCTTCAAAAATTTAGCCTCCAAAACAGATTTTCAAGACTAATATTGTTCACTGAAGATTAGAGAGATATCTTGATTTTTATTAGTGTTTAATCCATATCCTTTTGTGGAGAATTCAACCACAATACGTAGATTTTGAAGGGGTACATTAAGGGAGTTGACCTATACTTTTGGAAGGAATCCAACCCTTCAAGATTCTAATTTTGAATTTCAAATTTGGAGCCAAAAACCCCAATAGACAGTAGGTAGACTTGAGCTCCTAGAATTTAATTTATTTACCTTCAATAAAATCTTCATTTTGAAGTCATGTTTGATTAGGATTCCCATGAAAATTAATTTAAAATTGTTTTTTAAATAATAATTCCACAAACAATCCAATTAATAGGTTTCCCTTATATTTTCCTTTTGGGGATCTTGACCATATTTTCGGGGAAATTACTTCAAGTAGCCATATATCATAACTGAGAGGACCCATGTGACATGTCGCCTACGGTTGGAACTGACACGATAAGGATAATCAAATGATGATGATGTTGTGATCATAATCTCTGTCCTTTAGATCCATTTTTCCTCAACAATTGCGGGGCATCTTGGGTTTCTTAGGGATTCTTATCATTTGGAGCTTATAATTGATGTAAACTGGATGAATATTAAGAGCATTCAAGGATTGACGTTGGCATCAATGATAAAACCATTCAACAATATCCCTCTTTTTCATTTATGTCAACACACATGCTCCCCCTGCGATAGTTTTTATGCCTATGATCTTCTTTCCTGATTTATCTCCCCCTTTGACATCAATGGAAAAGGGTTACTCCCCCTAATAAAATGACTTCCTATGTATTCCTAAAGTATGCCCTTTATTTTATTGCTTCTCTCGTCCTGACATGTCATGCCTTTCATGGCTTGCCACAACTAATTTTGTCTTTCAACCATGAGTCCTTGTTCACAACTTTCTTTCCAAAACTATTACTTCACTAATATGCCCATGATGTTGAATACAACTTTGAAGACTTTTTTCATCTACCATTGAAGTGAAATATTGATTCACCCTCCTCTCAATATTTCCAAAAATTGGTATCAGAGCAATAAATTCACATTATCATTAGCTCAAACATAAATCAACATCACATCATATGAAAAGTAAGCAACAATATCATTCAACAATGCATGACATAAACACAATACACAATATATTTTTAGGTGGAAACCATTCTGCAAGAAAAACCACCAAACACTTCTTAACATAGGCCTTCAAAAACTTATATCAATTAGGAATATCCAACCTCCAAGATTTACAACATCAAATGAAGGAGGCTCAAACCCCCTATTTTACATGCTCCAACCCGAAGGATGCTCCAATGCCATAGTTCAGTAGCTCCAACTGGAAGGACGCTCCAACACGCCAGATTACCAGCTCCAATTGGATGAACACTCCAATCACCCTAGTTTACTAGATCCAACTAGAAGTACACTCCAACACTTTGCACAGGCTCCAACCTACCCTAGCACCATCCTACCACCCTATTCAAAAAGTGGACCAATTTTCATAATTTTCATGTTGAATCCACATCTACTCAGCAATAATACAAAAACACAAAATTATTTGCAAATACATTCTCTACTAAACATTCAAATATGTTTTTTTCTCAAAATCTTCTCAACATCTATGTATCAACATACTTCCAATATTGTAATCATTACTTCATTTGACCTGCTCACTTGCTTCATTGTCCATACTTGTATCAATATCCTTTACATACTCCTTTTCCATTGATTCTCAGTTATTCATAATCAACGACATATAGATATAGGATAACAAACCTGCAAAACACATTATTAGCATTATATACATCTGGAAACTCATTCCCTACATACAAACATAGCCAACAATATTTGATCTCTGCGACGATCCTCTGAGATAAGATCAAGTCAACAAGTAAATGTTTTTCACTATGAAACCCTTGTAGTAGTACTTAAACAATGACTTCTTATCAATGCAAACCCTAATGGAAGTACACACTAGCATAAAATTTTCTGATCAATTCATTATATTCTCATACATTCAATTGAAAACCCAAAGAATCAGTTGGTCTATGCTCAAGATACAACAACTTATTCTCAACCATTCAACCACCCTGGTTCAACATTACATCAAACCTTATCTCTTAGTGTAACATAATTTCTCTTGTTGTCAGCTACATACTAAACCTTTCTCCATCTCAACAATCTTTGCAAGAAAATCATTCAATTTTCAAACCCCAGCAATGCATAGCTAAATATATTCTTAATAGAGCACTAAACCATGACTGGTCAAATTTTTTCTCAACCATATAACTCCATGTAAATTCAACTAGACTAACACATATTAGTGACATATATAAAGGATGGTATTTATGCTTAATTAAATTAGAGATGCAACAATGTATTCATGTCAGTGATCATTAATGGCCCATTTCTGCTTCATACTGTTGATGTATTCCTTAGATGTACAATCCTTGTTCAACCAACAAAACTTCCCTTGAATATGAATAGTATATGCCTGAAGACACAAATTTGAATTTTTTGTTGTCAACATGTGTCCAATAAACCTTTTTCCAATGTAAAATTCATACAAAAGTATAAAGAACAGGTTGATTATAAATATTTAAAGACTAAGGCTTAGCCAATGAATAACCCTAGAAACAAGATTAAAGAATCAATCACCAAGAAAGTAAATTTTTATAGATCCAAGGATTAGGCACCACTAAATTAGGGCTATTGTCTATAATATGTCTTCACAACGTCAATCATCAAAATATGCCAAAGATTCATTCTCAAGGGATATTTTTAAACATGTTTAGAATTCTTCTACTAAGTTTTATGCCACTATAAATTACTTAGAATATTGTTGAAAAGTAGCGAGTGAAGGTCTTCTTTGACTTGTGCCTTAGTTAAAGAGACCAATCACAATCCTTATTTAGCATGCAAAAGTTCCTATAACTTACGAAAAGTTCCTATAAGTTAGGATGAGTTCCTATAAATTAGGATGAGTCATGGAGCAATTTGACTTAAGCGCGGGAGTTGGAGGCTCAGTTCACTTCTCTCCTAGTGTGAGTTATATTTTAAAAATGAAAAGAAAGTGAGATTCAATTTCTATTTGAGGTAAGACAAGTTACATGAGTTAGTTAGACTCAGTTAACTTAGCAATCTCAAGTTTGTGTTCCCAAAATAAACTTGCTAGATTTAGCTGATACGAATTTCCTATAAGGAGGACGAAGGCACATAATTGGATCATTGTTTTTGTGAACACAAGGTTGTGAGACAAGAAAATAAAGAGCACAAGTTTGTGTGAAGGATATTGTGAGAGGAAGAACTTACTAAGGAGAAGCCTGTGTGCAATTAATAAAAGGAAATTTCCTTTATATTTGCGCTAGTAAATAGGAAGAAGGATCAGGGCTACTTACAAAGTGTTTCAATATTAAGTCGAGCAGAGAGAAAAATAATGTTTTCTATTCAAACATGGTTTATTGTAAGATATATATTTCTAAAAAATATATCAATAAAATAATCAAACAAGCAGAGGGTTTTTCTAGTTGGGTTCCCTAGAAACTTTTGTGTTTTTGCTATCGTGTGAATTTGGTTTATTTCTGCTATATTCCGTTGCAAATTGGTAGAGAAATTTTTGTTTTGGTGTTAAAATTAGTTTCATATTCTTTAATTCAAGAAGTAGCAGAATTTCAAGGAAATTCTACATGGCATCAAAGAGAGGAATAACATAAATACCAACACACAAAAAATGATTTTTATCAAACATAGATTTGAATTATGAAGAGTGGTTCCTTGTACAGGGAGGATGGTGTATTAAGTCCTAAGAGATGATAATTTTTTAGAGGGAGCATCAAACTTAATCTCTTAGAAATGGAGGATCACGATAGTGTTGGAATATAACGGGGTGGGAGAGTTTATCAAGCAGGCGATAAAACCACCTCAAGGTCCCCAAAAATTCTCCCAACCTAATAAGAATTATATCAAGGAAAGGATGATTATTCTAGAAGGTGTCAGAGATCATATAGTTCCTCATATCCATGAGAAAAAGACAACTTTTGAGATGTACAAAGCTACTTTATATCTATATCAAAGTACTAGTGATACCAACAAGATTTCTCTTAAGGAGAAGCTAAGGAGTATCCATATGAGCAAGGATGAGCCATCGTCACATACATTTCCAAGTTCACTTAGGTATGAGACGAGCTAGGTGGTGTGGGCATGGTTGTACTAGCGTAATGATCTTGTGAGTTTTTCTCTTCTAGCACTTCACAAGCCTTGTTATGATTTCCAAGATGCAATAAGTGGCAAAGAAAATTTTCCCAATTGGGAAAGAATATGGACTGACTGTGTTCAAGAAGATATGCAGAGAGGGACTAGGGATGGTAAATCTATGAAGAGAGAGGAAGATGATAAAATTTCCCTCGAAGGTAAGAGCAAAAACGCAAAGGAAAATGAGGGCCAAGGAGTGGCTAAGTCTAGTCAGAAGGGAAAGAAGAAGTATCTAAGAAAGATTAAGTGCTTCCATTTCCATGAGTTTGGACACTATGCTACTAAGTGTCCTAAGTGGAAGAAGGCGTCCAATAAGGATCATGTAGTTGCATGAGCGGAGGTAGTTGCATTTTCTGTCTAGTTCAAGAAATAATTCTCATTGATTGTCTGTGTGTCAAAATCAACATACCGTGTGTTTTAACCATTTACATAAATTACCTAAAAATGAGTTCTTAAAATCGAAAAATAAACAAAGGAGAGAACATAAAACAAATATACATAAAGATTTTCCCTTGTATCCCAAAACTGGGACTACCAGATTGATGTTTCATTATGTTCCTTTCAATGTTAAAATACATATATATACACGTCGAAGCATTCATAAAACCCAATCCATTAAATATGTATTAGAACCTAAATTTAGTTCCCTTGATGAGATCTAAAAAATACCATGGGAAGAAAACCATCAAGCCAAAAACCATGTGCAAAACCATGTGCAGACCTACTACTGCGCCCGACGCAATAAACAGGATGCTTTCTCCCCCCCTATTCCCCCCTGCACATACAACTAGTCATGGAAAGAATATAACACACATCCAACACAAATAATAGTGTATGTTATATTGATTTAGGAGAATCCTTCCACATGAATGAGAAAAAGAAAATTTTTAATTGCCTGAAGGAGAAGGATGCACGATTTCAAATTGAGCTAGGATATGATGGAAATTATATAGCTAGAGGAATTGGTATTGTCAGTTTTAGAGGGAGTCAGATAATTCTCTTCATCTCAAATATGTCCTCTATGTTCCAGGATTAAAGCATAATATTGTTTTTGTAGCTACCCTTGAGTACAAGGTTTATGATGTCATCTTTAGTAGAGGTAAAGCTTATTTCCAACACTTAGCTTTTGGATGTAAGAAGTAGATAGGTGTAAGGAAGAATAATTTCTACAAGTTCTAGGTAGAGATAGATGCATCCTTGAGGAGCAAGGGAGGGAGAGATCAGAGAGAAGTGATGGTTGAGGAGAGAAAAACTCATAAAGGGAGTCCTTAGAGCAAGAGATGATTATAGTACCTTAGAAGAAGCTGCTCAAGATGGAGCCTCAACCAGTATCTCAATTTGAGTCTAAGCTAGTTGGTTTTTGGGATGACCAGTAGGATGATGAGAAGGGTTATCGCCCAAATTTTACATGCAAGATGTCCCAAATCTCAGCACGGGGGATGTCACTATGATCTTACAACAAGCTATGGGGTGTGGTCCGCATGAAATGTGAAGATGGGAGACTCGTTGGAAACAAACAAATCCGAGAGACACAATTGAATGGCCTAACAACTTAGTTGAATTAAAAAGTTAAATTATTTGATTAAATTATAGTGAAAGACAAGTGCCTTAAATGGTGTGAATTACTTGCTTAAGATATATTACCAGATGAACAATTTTTTCTTAAGAATGCTTCACTATTGTAAATGAGATGTTAATCCTAAAATATAGGTGAGATGAAGAATATTGGTTTATTTTTAAGTTATATGTCTATCTAAGTGTATCCCTCCTCTTAACTATTTTTAAGCTAGTCACTAGAGTAGGTTGTGAGAGATAATCCAAGGGGAATCATTCTAGGGCTTGATTAACGATCTCTCCCCTTGGGTTCTAACCACCTGATGCCTCTGGCACTACAGATACTGTGGCGTTGACGACTGCAAGGTCACCGTGTTAACCACTAAAGAGTTTCTAGACTCCTCAAACTAAATGAGAAAGGTGGGCATATCTCTCTATCGACCAAGCTTATTCTTGGAATTTATTAATTAATTCAAGATAATAATCCTAAAATACAATATATGAGTGGATTTCCCTAAGGTGATATTATTTAATTTCTTAAGTACTTAGAGACAATTTTTTTTTTAAATAATGGAGTACTTAGTCAATGGAAAATGATAATATTCACCACAAGAGAAAAGTTCTCAAATTAAAGAGTGCTAAAAAATGTTCCCGATAATACAAATTGTCAATTGCTTAAGAGATAGACAAGATCAATGATTCTTAACCTAATTAGCAACCTTTAAGATTAAAACAATGAGTCACAAATGTGCCAATTAGATACACAGGAGAAAGATTTAGACTTCTTATGGATACAATTAGATCTCTTATCACAACTATGATTAAACTTGATTAAGTGATTTAAGAGTGAACTTAGATTCACAAAATCCACAAGAGATATATAACTCAACAATGAGAAATGTATCCACTTATCCAACAATAATGATAGCGGTGAGAAACAAGAGCATTAATCACAATGTCACTTAAAGAAATTAGCCAATATCATTAAACAATTATCAAATCAATTAGAGCACTTGTGTGTGTTAATGCAAGAGTGAAAATAGATGCCAATGATGTAGATATGCAATATTGATCAACCAATATATATATGATTGCAACAATAATTAAACCACCCAATTACTTAATTAAACACTTACCCAAGATCCAAAAGATGCAAGAAACAAGATAGAAGTGAGATTAGATTACTTTCAACACTTTTTTCCACCTCTGTAATTTTTATATCAGAACTTATGCAACAAATTTCAGACCTCGAACTATTATTTCAGCCTTCAAAAAATGATCAAATATGCCTAGATATGTAATCCCAATGAGTGCAAGTGACAATAAAATTCTGAAATATGAATGCCATTGAGTTATTATGCAACTGTTGTGAAATTTAATCACTGCAACTAAGGGAAATGGGGGGTTGAGTGCTCATAAGGGTAGCCCAAGGTTGCAACTAAGTAAAATAAAAGGGGATGAGGCCCTTAGAGGGCTAGATGACAACCCTAGAGCTGGGTCGAGGGCCTTAAGAGGCCAGGACCAACCCTAAAAGGGATACGACCAAGGGAAAAGGGAGGGTCGAGAGCCTTGGGAGGCTCCTAGGCCTTAATATTAGGCCAAAGATGGAGGAAAAATAGGCCTTGGGGCCTAAACAAAATTCAAAACCCTGTAAACATGAAATTATTCCACCAAATCATTGTAAATTTTCGAATGAATTCCCTTCTTAGGTTGGATGTTGAGCTTGGAGGATGACTGGAAACTATATCTTGGCTTTCTAGGCCTAGATCTCCTTCAAAACTCCAGCAAAATTTTCTTGAGAAAATTTGAAATCCACCTGCACAAATGAATTAAATAATTCCAAACCCCAAATATATATACAAAAATGCAAAACCATAAAAATATAAAACCCCAAGTGTTGCAAAATAAATGGATTAGAAATAATTTACAAATAATTTAGAAATGTACAATGTTTATAAAATAATAATTTTTTGGAGAATTTTTTTTGAATAACTAACTATGGATAAATTAATTTTGAAAAATAGATATTGGCCAAAACCCTCTTACAAAATCAAATACCACAATAAAGTCTTAGATCCAAAACATAGTCAACTCTTCCCCACAATCTGTGAACTTGGAGCCCAAGGTCTAGCATACTTGTAAATCTCTATAATAATCTCAAAGTAAAATTGTTAGAGCATATGGTGAATCATATCACCTATGATAGAATGTACTAATATAATTTTCTTATCACCAAAAAATGAAATAGAAATTATTCAACACGATATAGGATCACACATAGCTAACACATACCACAAATCATCAGAAGAAGAACACCATGAACTTAACACCAAAATATTTATATTATGATAAAATAATGTTCCCAGCAGAGCAATAGCTCAATACCAAGTGAAAAATGGGAAATATAAGCTCAATGGATTCTTTATATAGATAAACCTCTCCAAGTGGAAAATAACGGCTAGTTGGCTTGATCCTCGTCAAAATAATCTTGACCATTAAAAAAAAATTGATCATCTTTTAATCCCCACCATTGAATTTTTAATTTTGAGGAAAAAATCGAATTTTTCTTAAAACCCACTTTTAATTAATCCAAAAATTAATATTTTGGAGTTAATTTCCTCAAAAATTTGACTTTTACTTAACCAACAAGGTCCAAGTTTAACAACACCCCTTACTCAAACCCATGACCAAGAGGCAGTCACTCTCAATACCCGACCCGCAAAACATTGTTATGACGACGAGGTATAATTTTTTTGGCTTTTGTTAGACTCTTCTAAATCCAAAACTATCATCACCATTGCGTTCGTCTTGTTGAAAATAATATGGTGACATATAACTTCACCCAAATCCAAGCTACGGATAGAGATAATTATCCTTTCAAAGTGGGCTCCACTCCCCCTAACCACATCAGCAAGCTACCACATAGCAACCTACCATTGGTTGCAGTGGTCAATGGGCCAACCATCAATTCAGGTCGACCTCCGCTCAAAGTGAAAAACTTCCAAAGTTAACCCAGCCTCTGCTCAAAGTGAAAAACTTCCAAAGTTAACTCAGCCCCTAACTCCCAACCTACCAAACTCCAACCTAGTTGGGGTCGGCTTCCCCGATGGACAACTTCCTCAGGCGAATACTCGACTACCCAAAATCATAACAGTCAACCATGATATCGTACAAGGCTACACATAAGAAATTATCTTTAATTAATGCAGTTGGTGGGAAACCGAGTTTGGGACTTCAACTCTCCTCCCAACCGTAGATAGTTGCATCCAAGCTACTTGCAGTTGTCACCCCAGAGCCAGATTCCAAGGGGCAAAGGTATTATTTCTCAAGGGAATAAACAACATATGTTAAATGAAACAATGACTCCTATGGTCATCCTACCCTCACCCACCAATTACTTAGCAGTAAGTTGTATTGAGGGAATCAAGAGGCATGTTGCCTCCACACTTCATCTAAAAAATGATGATCAATAATAAACAAGGAATCCAGAGGTCTACTGTCTCCACCCTTTAACTAATCAATATAAATTGACCAAGTTCACTAGAGATTCCTTAGACTTATAACCTCCACTCTCTCTATCCATATGGAAACACACCCACATACTTTAGGGATTCTAGAGGTCTCACCTCCACCCTGGAAGTATGCAACACAATGGTTCCACCTAATTTAGCGAATCTAGAACCCACTACCACATAGTGGTTCCACCAAATTAAGGGAATCCAAAACCCACTATTAAATGACAAGAAATTGAGACCTACGGAGTTTCCTTTACCATGAATCCAAGGGCTAATCCTTTACCCTGGGTTGTCAAGGGAATCTAGAGAAATCCTTCTCCACCATCCAACCCCCTAAGGTATCCAAATATTGACCCTCACATAAAGGAGAACTACTTTGGTTCTCTTATTGCTTCATCGAAGGATGATGGATCCTTGAGATTAAAGGAATAATTCAAACTCCTCCCAACGCTTGAACTCGTTTGATGTTTATCAGGAATAACAACACTGTAATTTGCTATTGTTTCTTCCGATCGAGCTCCCTCGACTCTTTTCTCGCTATGCACTCATCACATTTTTCTTATTTTTCTGCTACTGTCGATTCTCTCTATTTGTTGTCCATGGGATCTCAATATCTCTCTTTTTCTACTTATCCATGGGATTTTTCCCTTCTCTGCTCCATGGCGCAGTCCGCTTGTGTGTGAGAGTTTTTTCTTTTCTTTCTCTCCCTCTCTAACGTTTCTCTCCCTTGTTTTTATTTTCCATGCCCTTCCATCCTAGTTTCCTCGTTGCATTTTCCCAAGCCAACATGGGCTATGATCCCTTGCCTCTAGTTCATAAATTTAAAATAGACATCTCTACAACACACTACTTCAAATCATTTAAATCTCAACAACCAACTTTCAATGGTTATCCAAATTGTCTAGTTTTTTCCCTTCAACAAGTAAGACGAAATTCCCAAGCAACTGACCTCCCTCAGTCCCTTTTGGAATCAGTGTCCCTTACTCAACCATTTTAACTTTAAATGTACTTATAATCATGTATTTTCATGGAAAAATCCAACCATCATCGATCTGGGTTGTTACAGACCCCTCCCCCTTGAGGTAACATTGCCCTTGGTGTTCTCTATCCTTATATACAAAGATGAAAAAAATTCTAAATAGAATTACAAAACAAAAATCACACATTGTCTGTGGAGCACAGACCAATCAATTACATGATTATAATCCTTCACATGCATTTTAATCAAAGAAACATGAAAATCATTATGAACTCTAATTGTAGGAAGTAGGGCCAGCATATAGGCCATTGGCCCAATCGTCTCAAGGATCCAAAAATTCCCACTATATCATGGTGCCAACTTGGAACAATTCCAAATTATTAAGGAACACTTCTTTGGTTTTATCCTTAAATATACATGTTCCTCAACTTGAAACTCCTTATGCACCCTATACTGATTAGCATAAATATTTTTTCTATCCCGTGCCACCTTTAAATTTAAATTTTGTCTGATGACTTGAATCCACTGCTCCATTTCCTTGAGCATGGCAAGTCCAATAAGGACCTTGTTCATCGGATCACTTCAGCTGATAGGATTATTACACACCTTCCATACAGAGCCTCCAATGGACTCATCTTAATGGACTCGTGAGGCCCATTGTTGTAGGAAAACTCCACCAATAGAAGGTATTCCTCCCACTTCTTGGGTTGATGCATTACATACATACTCAACATGTCTTCAAGGATCCTATTAGTCCTATCAATTTTTCCATATGTATGTGGATGATATGTCATGCTAAATGCTAATTTTGTCCCCAAAACGATAAACAACTCCTTCCAAAACTTGGAAGTAAACTTGGAATCTCTATCTGAAACAATCTTCTTGGGAATACCATGGAGCCTCACAATCTCTTTTATGACTATTTGTGCCAACTCACTAGCTGATTTAGTGGTTTTTACCGCCACAAAATGAGTTGCATTGCTCAATCTGTCAACAATTACTATGATTGCATCATGTTACTTGGAAGTACGTGGAAAACATGAGATGAAATCCATAAAATAACTTCCCATTTCCATTCCGGAATAGGAATGGGCTGCAATAATATTGTTGGATGTTTCCTTCAACCTTTACTTGCTAACACTCTATGCACTTAGCCACAAAATAAACCACTTCTTTATTCAAATTCAGCCAATAATAAAATATATTAATGGTTGAAAGTGTCTTTTGGTATCCCAGATGGCCTGAATAAGGTTTGACATGAAACTCCTTGATGATAAGAATTTTTACTTTTCATCCTGTTGTCCTGCAATTTTGATCCTTTCCACCAAGTTTGTTGATCCGAATGGAAAGTGGCCTACACCCTTGGTATTCATCCACCCATGGTATTTATCCGCCCATGGTATTGTAAGTGATATCTATCCATGGTATTCATTCACCCATAGTATGTATCCACCCATGGTATTCATCTACACATGGAATTTACCCATTGTATTGTAAATGGAATTCTCCCTAAGTATTTATCCACCCATTATATTGGAAGTGACATATGCCCATGGTATTCATTCACCCATAGTATTTACCCACCCATTGAATTTACCTGTGGTATTGTAACTAAAAAATGCTATAAGTAACAAGTCACATCTTATAAAAGGATATCTTTTCCACCACATTGTAGCTTCTACAATTATCTATGTTTTAATAAAAAAATTCTTTGTGGTTTTATTTATTGTGGGTTCTCTCTTTTTTCTGGTATTCCGATTTTACAAATCTTGCCAGATCCATTTCAATTTTTTAGATCTTGGGGGCCTCCTCCCAAGATCTGGATCAGTGGTATCAGAGAAATTTATGAATCCATGGGAATGAGGGTTTGAAGCATATTTCAGTTTCAACATTTTGCAGCCATCTTTAGCAAACTCCATGCAAGTTCCATGACCACCACGAAGCACTTGGGAAAAGCTGGAAGAATTTTTGTTTTTTAAAACCACAAAGGATTTTCTTATTAAAACAAAGAATAATTGTAGAAGTTACATTGTGGTGGACAATCTGTCCTTTTATAAGATGTGACTTGTTACATATAGAATTCTTTAGTTACAATACCATAGGTAAATTCCATGGGTGGGTAAATACCATGGGTGAATGAATACCATGGGCAAATGTCACTTACAATACAATGGGTGGATAAATATCATGGGTGTAGGCCACTTTCCATTTGGATCATTCCTTCGTCCTTAATAAGCAATGGACCCCATTGCGTGAAGTTCCCTCCTGAGAAACCTTTGTTGAATATGAAGAGCCCCTGAAGAGAAGAGTTTTGTGTGGTTAAACCATATGATAGAGATACCCTGTAATGCTTGTGACAATGACAGTGTATGGCCTAGAAAATGGACTTCAATGAAGTGTGGGTTTGTGGATGACCCATAACCATGACAAACAAAGATCTGAGGATAGAAATACCCTGTAATGCTTGTGACCAACTGTGATGATAAAAATGTGCAGCCTAGCAAATGGACTTTAATGAAGTGTGGTTTGTGGATGAAACAGAACCATGAAAAACAAAGATCTAAGAATATAGATACCATGTAATTCTTGTGACCAATTGTAATACTAACAGTGTGCGGCCGAGCAAATGGACTTCGATGAGAAGTATTTTGTGTGGTTAACCCACAATCATGATGCTGACTGTTGATGAAGTAGAAGGTGCCTACATATCTTGAGGTGGGAGGGAACATCTCCAAATAATCCAAGCTGAACGATTCTATTCTAAAACTGAAGAATGTGAAGCAGGTGCCTACTAAAGCGGGTTGGGAGGGCACTTCTCCAAAGGGAACCCGCTTTGAATGTTGCTCCATATTTAAAATGGACATAACTCAGTCAATATAACTCAGAATATTTATTATAACATATTCTTGGAAATAGAATGATCATTTTTCATCTCCTTTTGTGTTTGAAATTGCTATCTGGAGATTCATATTCATGGTGCAAATATCCCGCCGTCACAAAATTTCTGAAAAAAATAGTTGATTTTAAATCAGCGATAACTCCCTCGTACGGACCCCGATTCGACGGATTTTTTTTTTAAATCAATTGATGTTTCACGGGGAGCTCATATATATAATCATTTCTCTGAAAATTTTCACTAAAAATTTCAAAAAATGACAGGAGAGACGTCATCCACGAATTTTCGTTAGGAATATTTCTGCCACACTGCTGATTTTAAATCAACGATATCTCCCTCGTCCAAACTCCGATTCGATTGATTTTTTTATAAATTGGTTATTTTTTACCAAGGAATCCAAATATTCTATTTTTTTCTGAAAATTTTGAACCAATATTTTCATGTCTTCTCTACAAACTCGCCGCAAAAAAACATCCTACAAAAAAATGACAAAAACAAAAAATCTTCTGGCATTCTAATTTTACATATCTTGCCAGATCCATTTAAATTTTTTAGATCTTGGGGGAATGCCCCCAAGATTAGGATCATCTGTTTTGTAGGAACTTATGACAACTAAATGGTTTAACTAAATTCTCTAGCTAAATACATTAGCAACTATGTTTTCTTTGCCTTTGATGTACTTGATTTCAAAATCAAACTCACTGAGTGTGGCTAACCACCTAGCTTGTCTCACATTCAACTTGGGTTACTCAAATAGATACTTGAGTCAGCTGTGATCTGTCACAAGAGTAAAATTCTAGCCAAGGATGTAATGCCTCCACATCTTTAGCACATGAATGATGGCTTCCAACTCTAATTCATGAGTCACTTAGTTCACCTCATGTTCATTTAGCTTTCGGGACTCATATGAAACTACTTATCTTTATTGCATCAAGAATCCACCGAGTCCTACCTTACATAAATTTGTGCAAACCATGAAATCCTTACCTGGTTCTGCAATCCTCAACATTAGTCATTTGTGAGCAGTTTATTTATTTTCTCAAAGCTTTTTGCACAGTGCATTTTCTAGTCAAACTTCTTCCCAAAGGCAAATTCGACTTTTGGTTTTGATTTCCAACTGAACCAACCATTGTTCCTCATGCTGCTATGTAATTAATTTACATTTTTCCATGACTTCTTAGCTGATATAACTATAATTTGAACTGACGTCTATTAGAATTGAAACATCATGATCTCTTAGCTTACCTTCCATCTTAGTGATGGATGCTTGATGAACTTCTTGGAAATTTTCTACCGCTACATAGATCTTAGGAAAAATTTGAGCCACTTCTCCCATTGTTCGAGCCTCCTGAATATTATAAATTTTTGTTCATACACTATGCTAGTGTGGGAAATATTTCCTTCTGTGGTTTTCCCCACATGTCCAACATCGCAAAGGTTCCTTCATTTATGCTCCTTGCTGCAATTTTTTTTTTTATCAACAAAGCTCAGTTTTTGCTGAAATTGATTCACATAAGCTTGTTGTTTATTTTCCTTCTTCTCAGTGCACTTCTTAGGCCAGGTCCTTTCCTTATCAACTTTGTCTTGTTTCCTCCATATGCCCTTAGCTTCTGCTCTACATCTAGCCTTCTCAAAACAATGCTTTAATTTCTTGAATGCATCACTTAGAGTTTGTGGCTCCAACGACTCAATATTATCCCTGAAGACTATGGGAAGACCACTTAAAAAAAATTGAATATTTTCCTTATTGTTCCTGAGGTAAGGTACATACCACAACAACTCTGTAATATTCCTAAATTAGCATACAGCTAATTGGAATATTAAAATTTTGTTTTTCTTCTTATTTGGAGGAATAAGAGGGTATGGAGACCCATAAATCTCCTTAGTAGGAATAAAGACACTCCTAGTGTGAATGGAGGTCATCTAAAGAGCTGGCTTAAAGACCCTTGTGTGTGAAATGGGGCTGGAGCATGAAGACTGGGTCAACTTTGACCAAATCAACAACGTTTTTATGGAGGAGTGGCATTCATTGAGGGACAGCGCAGTTTTGGTTGGAGACTCTTTGCATGGAAGTAGTGACTTAAATGAGTGGGGCCAAGGGTGAGGAAGCTCATCACTTATATAAGGAAGAGGATGGCAGCCATAGAGGTTATGTTTTGATTATTATTTTTTCTATGGTCTGAATGACTATTTTCTCTCTTCAATTGTTTATCTAAGATTGTAGTGTTGTTCAGCACAGGGTGTTCCCGAGCGGGAATCCCACCTCTTTTTTTGAGGAGCCTCTAGGAAGAGTATTGCACTACATTTCCACATTCTGGCATCAAGCCAAGCTCTATCTTAATTCTACAACACAATTTATTTTGAGAGGTGTGTTGAGTTGCAGGGTGCAACAGTGGAGGGTTGAGAAACCCAACTTCTGAGCTTGCTTTCCAGTGGAGGGAGCATCCCTTCATCCGGGGGGCTTATAAGGAAGATTCTTGAGCTTTATTTCATCACTCAGCATCAGGCTAAGGTACTACTATCAGTTACAGCGCATTTTCCTGAAGGGAATTCATTATTTCATAGTGCAATTGCAGTAGGGGTTTGGAGCACTAGTTGGGGAAGATAGATTTTCAGTGAGGGGATCAGCCTCTCATTTGAAGAATCTATAGGAGGATTTTTCATACATTTCCAGATCAGATTAGCCACCTCCTATCATCTATCCAGTTGCAGATATTATTCAGCCCTAGGGCCATATTTGTATATTATGCATTTTGTGTATTTTAGGAAACCCTTTTCGCGTTATCTTGGAAATGTGTTTGGGAGCTTAGATCTCTACTCTTGGAATTATTTGAGCCATATACTATCAGATCTATGTATTTACATTTTCCAGCAGTGGTTATATTTACTAAAACTGCATTGTCTTAGCCTTGGGTATTGTTGTGTAGTGGTGTTCTTCATATCTCATGTACATGTTCTCTTGAGGCTTATTTTGCCTAACTTGAGTGACTTTTTCCTCAAGAACTTGTATACATTTTGTTGCTATGATCTTAATATGATGGCTATATAATATTCTTACATTTTATGAGTTGATTTATCATTTATATTTCTCGTTTGTGTTCATATATTTCTGCTTCCCCATTTGGGAATGTTACAAACTCCAAAAATTTGGTGACCTCATCATCCATCATCTTCCCCATACCAAGTTCATAAAAATTCTTAGCTTTTTCGTCATAGTAAAACTTAGATAGGTAATTGTTACACAACATTTTTTCACTGTCCCTACAATCCCCAACTCACACATTAGAGGGTCGTTTCTATGACCAAGACGTAGTGTCATGCTTTGCAAATACCATCCTTGCATCCCTTTTGATGAAAGCAACATTCTTCTTGTTGACATTTCCCTAAGCAGAGCTATGAAAATCCCTATTTTTTCCTTGGCACGAGTAGCCCGTTACATCCTCCCGCCGACCAGGAAATTTAATATTGAGCCCGAACCACTTGACGCTCTGTGCCAGTTAGACACCTGCACCAAGATGTTTATGGAATTTTTAAAAAAAATAGAGGTAGAGGTTCCATTCCAACCACCTCGGGGATGAGTCATTGGGAGTGGTTGAAATAAAACAAAACAACCACAGACTCTTTCCTTTAGTTAGTAGTTTCCACCTCCCTTGGAACTCTCCTAAAGGATAGGACTCCCTCCCACCTTTGTAGGGATCCCAACCTCCTCTCTTCCCTCTATATAAGAAACTATATCCTTTGGTAGAAGCTAGCTGAACACATTATAGAACAATAGGTGAATGGCTGAATAGATGAACTAGAGAATTATACTACAGTTAAGCTACTAGAGGAGATAGAGTAAGAAAGATTTTGTTGAGAGAGCTCGAGTCGATGACTTCTAAGAGAGCCTGAGTCCGAATTCCCTGACCAAAAGTTGAGACGCGTTTCTTCTGAACCCCGCTGGAGGAGATCACGACATCAAAGCATCGGTTATACTCTTCCTTCTACTCATTAATATACATGACTACTGTTTGGTTCCACTATTTTGTTATGATGTTTATTTGATACGATATGTTTAGCCCTCTTTGACTGGCTAATAGTTGTGAGTGAAACCACGCTGCCATATGTTGTTCTTGTTCTTTGTCTTATGTGCAAGTATCTGGGCATGATAGTGAACGGATCGTGACTTGCCAACGCAGGAGCGAGAGACCACTACTATTTATGTAACATCAACAACGTTGGATTCAAGGTAGGTCAATATACCATGTCTTTTGTTCATTCATTAACTAGGAAGCAACACTTTAGCATGTCCTTTTGTTACTAGACCCACCCTAGGGCTATAGGGATCGTCTCTGCCCGCAGAGAGGATTTACCTTCATAAAAAATTGGCGACTCCACTGGGGATCAGTGCGAGTTTGTCGTGTCATCCTGTTGGGTCGATTTCCATTCTTGGTTTAGTTATCTATCTTTTTTCTGGTTTGTTTGTTGAGTTTCCATTCTCTGTTCAACTCCAGAGAGTCAAGGTTGACCTATGCTCATTAGGTTAGGGTTTTTCCTCTTTTTCCCATAGGTTTATAGATTGGTGAGTTTTTTTTCTGGACAGTCACACCGATTGGCGCATGTTTCTCTTTTAGCACTTGCACCAACCTCTGTATGGCGTGGATTGCAGCCTTACAGTCGCGCCAATCCCTGTAGGTTTTGGTTTGACCTCCCTAATGCATTTTTTGGTCATTTGTTCTTGCCTTTGGGTTATTTTTTAGTGTCTTTAAGCCTTTGGAGACTGTGTAGACTACTGTAGACTTGTTTCCCTCAATCTTTTGTCCGTGGTCTTGTCGGTGTCAATTAAGACCTTATGGTTTCTAGGTGTTCTTGCACACCGAGCCTTCTGTTCAGGAACGAGTCTCTTTGATTGTTATCAGTCTCGTTTTGGGTTTTTAGACTGATTTTTCTTAATCCTTTTGTTTTTCTGATTGAATGGTATTTTCGTTTTTCGATTATTCCTTCTTATTCAATACTTGGAGCATCGATTAGTTTGCTTGTTTGGGTCGTTTTGAGAACTCTCTTTCTTGTTTGAAATTTTTCTCCATTAGCTTGCATGTTTTTGTGTCTGTTTCATTTTGGTTGAGTCATTCAATTTCGAAACCTTACATTTGCAAAACTCAAACTAGTGTTTATTTTATTTTCTATTGAATTAGTACAATGTGTGCTTCATTTCATTGAAATTTTTTTAAAAAAAATTGCACTCTTTTGTTGCATTGAAAATGAAACATTCCTTTACATAAACTAGCATTTGTCAATCTAGGAAGGACTTTCGTTTTCGCTTGATTGCATTAAGGGCATTAGAATTTTCTTCGCATGTTCTCTTTGTTTTCTTGTTCGAAAGATTTATGTCCTTCTTCCAGCTAGCATTCATCGAATTAAAATGATATTCATTTGCATATAGCTTGCATTTAGGAAGTTGAGCTCCACACTCGATAGGGCCTGAAATTGAAACATAATTCAAGATTAACTTTAAAATTTACTCAATGAACCTAAGGCAACATTAGAACCTAAGGAAACATTTCTAGTGGTCTAGGCTAGAGACGGGTTCTGGCTTCTTAAAACCTAGCAGTTGTTCCTCGCCTTTTGGCTTTAGAAAGTGCTAGTATGGACTTGTGCTCCCCGTACCGTTGCGTATATAAAGGGAGACCCCTCTAGGTTGCAATCCTTTATCCATAGGAAGCTGAGTCTACTGCCTTATAACTGTGATACACCGGACACAACATTCAAGGAGATTACCTGCACGTATGTCAAGTCCTTGGTCATTTCTGTTTCATTTGATCACCAAGGTGTATATGGAAGTTCGCAGAAACCTGGTACACCCTCTTGCTAGATTTCATGTGAAGTCATTTCGATCTTTTCATGACTCTTTAAATAAATAAAATATCATTGAGCACTTTCCCTTTCACGCTCATTTCAAATTGAAAGTGACTAGATTCATCTTTTGCCTGTTTCTTGACTCTTAAAACATGAAACAACAGTTTTTGGTTTCAGTGTTATAAAATTAATCACCTACGATTACACGCCCATTAAAGTTTGTTACTTGGTCTGACTAATTTCCTTGCTTCTTGATTTTGGTACTTTCGATTGGTTATCTCTTTTCCTTCCTGTTCTGATCTACATTCAAAGTGGTGGAACATCCAGTTTTGTCATCCTCACTGCCTTTTAGTGGTGACTCTTTTTAAGACGATTCTTTTGAAACTCCTCAATCCACTAGATTTGTCGAGTTCTCGCAGCCCATTCTATCGTCTATCCAGCCCCTTGCTACTCGATCTCCACTTGATTAGCTAGTTGAGTTCAATTAGCCTCCTTTAAGTGCTTGGTCTGGTTTTGGGGAAGAAGGGGAATTTCCTCCTCTTACGTCTGGATCACCTTTTGTTGCTGCTGTGGTACCTCCTAGTCCCCGTAGTCTTTTTGAAGATCTTACGGAAGACTCAGATATGGATTCCTCTAGTCCTATTGGCAATGACGGAATGCCTATATCCACAAGAGAATATCAATTCTTTCCTAAAGATCTTTCTCATGCCTCTATCCAATATTCTTTTCCTTCGGTGTCACTTCCGGCTGGCTATAGGTCTCTGAGACAGATTATGTCTCATGTTGCGTCCATTACACAATCTAGCACAGTAACTCCTCCTCGGAGTTTGGTCCAATCTTCGTCAGTACTATTACCTTCGGCATCAGATCCGTCGGTTACTGTTACATCGGTTCCAATCCAACCTACAGTCTATGTGGCTTCTAGTTCAGTTTCTACTACCCCTGTGATTCCTGGCGGTTTCACTTTTGAAGAATATCTGTTAGTTGTTCAGCAGCAGAATTCTCAGGGTTCTCAGCAGTCTCAGGCTCCTAGAGATACCTCATTTTCATTACTATGATGTTGTTGGTAATCCCATATATGTATATCCACATCATTATGATGAGCGTGGGAATCCAATTTATATGCCTCCTATAGATCCTTATCAGGCCGTCTATGATCCTTATCAGTCTGTTACTCATTTTGGATCTACTTTTCTTATGAAACCCTCTGACTTACAAGGACAACCCTCTCAGGGACAACCTTCAACTCAGCAAGGCCCTGCTTTTGGTCCACAGGGAAAACCATACGGTCCACAAGGCCAGCCTTTACAAGGACAACCTTTGGTCCAACATGGACAACCCTCTGGTCTCTCGGGTCAACCTCTGGTTCAACTAGGATCATATTTTGGTCCTGGGGGGCATGTTTATCCACCACAAGGACAATCCTATGGTCCTTTTTCGGGTCAACCTGGTCATCAGGGACATCCTGGACCGTCTCAACCATCAGGCCAACCTTTACCACAAATTCAATCTGGTGGCCCTCAACAACTGGTTCAACTAGCTCAGCAATCGTTGCAACCTGTCGATCAACGGATTCCTTCGTTTCCACAACTGGTTTTACCTGTTTATCCTACTCAGCAGCCTGTTCAACCTGCTCCACAAGGTCAACCTGTGCAACCGGAGGGTGCTTATTACCCTCAAGTTTCCTATCAACTGGTATATAATGCACCCCAAGTTTTTTACCCTCAAAATCAACCAATATATAGTGCACCTCAAATTCCATACCCTCAAAATCAACCTATGTATCAACAACCTGAAATTCATACCTACATTCCGCAACAAAATCCTTATGCTACTCAACAAGGACCTCAGTGGTCTGCTTTGACTCAATATCCTGGTCTTCAATCCCAGTATCAACCGAATTATCCTGTTTTTAATCCCTATGATCCGAATTCTTCGGGAAAGAATATATGGGGACAAAATCTTGTTCAAACTGGGTGGAATGTACATACAGGTCCTTATCAAAGACCTTCAATGACTTTCAATACTCAGTTACCATTTCTTGCTACGTTGGAATTACCCGATGTGTCGAAGTTGACAGATGATCCTATTCTTCATAATCCATATTGGCCTCCGGTTCCGACCAAGATTCCTAGTGATTGTACTAAATTTGAGGGTAAACCTGGTGAAGACCCCCAAACACATGTGATGACTTACCATTTGTGGTGTTCTTCTAATTCTTTGGTTGACGATTCTATTCGTCTCCGTATTTTCCAGCAAACTCTTACTAGTGCCGCTGCAAAGTGGTACATCGAGCTGTCTCGTGGAGTTTTCCAAGATTTAAATTCTTTGGCCATGGTGTTCCTTACAAATTTTCAGTTACCAATCCGCTATGACACTAGGACGCATCTCCTCACTTCATTGAAATAGGACCGAGCTACTCATATCTCGGATCATATTCATGAGTGGCGGCATCGTCGTCGCATGATCAAATTTGAGATACCTGATCAGATTCTAACTCATTGGTTCACTACCTCCTTTTTCAATCAGATTGCCAAAGATATTGCTATGGGGGCATGTGTAACCGAGGAAAAAGCCATTTCTTACGCCCAGTATCTTGATCTCGTGTATTCTCAGTCTGGCGCATTGTACGATATCTTGCCTGATTCTCCTCGACCTAGAACCTCTAAACCACCAATGACTCCATATGTTGATGGTATTATTGGTTTTGTATCGTAGACTTCTCAAAAGTCTCCTTCATCTAACTCTGGGAAGCAGAAGTCTACTTCTTCCAATAATGTAGCTTCTCAGTCAAATTAGAATTCTGGCATACCCGCAGAAGTGAATGTTGTCCAAGCCAATCCTATAGATAACACTTCCAAAGGTAAGAAGGAGGGTAAAGGTAAGGCCAAAGCCGATACCCCGAAACAGGATTCTCCAAAACCTCATTTTGCTGATAGTTCTCAACGTAAACCGAAGTATCCTTGTTTGATTTGTGATGATGAGCACTTCACTAGGGACTGTCCTCGACGGTCTGAAGTGAGTCAAATGCTCAAGGGCACCCAAGGAGCTCTGACCATTATTAAGGAACCCTTCCCTCAGCAGGCTCATATGGTAGAGCACCCTCAGTCCTCTTATCCATCTAGTTCACAAGTGTTCATGATGAATGGTTTTGAACCCATTTCTATTACTACTCAATCGAAATATTATTCTGGTTCGCATCAGGTAGTGGGGAAGGAGATCGCTGATGGTCCTCCTCCCTCTCCTATTTCTGGTCCTCTTGAGATTGAACAGCCTAACACTGAATTCGTTGTGCGACCACCTTCCAAAGGTGTACTCCGTAAGTCTTCGTGTAATCCCAACGCTCGTGCTGCTCAACATTACAGTATTGTTGAAGATTTGGCTCAAGCGCCGTCCGCAATGTCTGTGTTAGAAGTACTTCAGGGTTGTCCTTCACAACGACAAGCTTTGCTATCTACAATAGGTGGGATTGATCCTGCCGATACTATTTTGCTCGCTTTCAATTTAGAGAATTTCATCCCGCGACTCCCACACCAAATTGCGCTCATCATTGAAGTTGGTATTAATGGTTTGAATATTCACCGGGCTATCGTGGATGAGGGTGCATCTACCTGTGCTATGTCATCTACTTGTTAAAAATCCATTGGTTCTCCAACTCTTACTTCATCACCCAATTCCCTTGAAGCATTTGATGGAAGAGAATCTAAACCTCTTGGTGTTCTTGCTAGTTTACCGATCACATTAGAAGGGAAGATAGCCAATGTCGAAGTCGAAGTTGTTGATGCAAAACTCAATTAAAATATTTTTATCGGTCGCAGTTGGACTCACGCCATGTTGTGCGTTCCATCCACTCTCTTTCATGTTTTGAAGTTTCCGCATGAAGGAAATATCATTACTGTTGATCAATTGTATTTTTTCACTTCTTCTTCTGAGAACAACGTTTCGTACATGGATATCATTCCTACTCCTTACGAGAGTGTAGGGCCAGGCCTTTTCAAGGATCCTACCCTCATGGATGTTTTTCCTCTTCCACCACCAAATACTGTTCAGGTCAACATGATTTCTCGAATCGATGACCCCTGGGTTATCCCTTTTCTTGAACAAATCGATTCGTTCTGCGATTCAATGCCTTTGAGTCTGATTGAAATTGATTATTGTGAACTCATTTTTGCATTGGATTTTGATCCTGATTCTACTCTTTCGAGCGTAACTCTTGACATCTATTCTCAATCCCCTTGGCTTGGTGGTTTTGATTCACCGAATCCTTTAAAAGAAGTGTTTCCTTTGGATGAGGCTATCGTGGAAACCCTGTCTCTCAACGATCTGTCGTGGGATGATGGACATCATCGTTCCTTGTTTCTACCAAGTCTAGGGGCCATGTCTACCTGTCTTGAGCATTTTTCCTCTCAGGTTCCTTCTCCTCCACTTCAAACACCTGTTCAGGTCCATGAAGTTTTTTCAGAAGGTAGCTTGAGTAACATTACTCAAATAATGCCTATCAACATTTCCATTAAACCGGGAATCGTTGAGAACATCCATATTGGGGTTACTTGTTCTTCGGATGAAGTGCAAGTCTATACTAGCCTTTTTCGTGAATTCCGTGATGTCTTTGCGTGGTCCTGTGAAGAAACGCTCGGTATTGATCCTAGCATCGTGGTACATGATATTCCTACTTACCCTCGTTCGAAACCTGTTCGTCAGCATCTTCGTCCGGTGCATCCTAGGAAAGCCGCTGCCATTAAGGTTGAAGTGGAAAAGCTTCTCAAAGCAGGTTTCATTTATCTAATTCCATTGACAGAATGGGTCTCTAATATCGTTTCAGTAGATAAGAAACAGGGCACTATTCATGTTTGTGTTGATTATCGTGATATCAATCAAGCTTGTCCTAAGGATAATTATCGTACTCCTTTCATCGATCAAATCATTGAAGACTGTGCCGAGAGCAAGATTTTTTCCCTTATGGACGGTTTTTTGGGTTATAATCAGATCAATATTCTCCCAACTGATCAACACAAGACTACCTTCATCTGTCCTTGGGGCACCTTTGCCTATAAGAAACTTCCCTTTGGTTTGAAGAATGTCGGGGCCACCTTTCAATGCACGATGTCTTATGCCTTTCATGATATTTGTCACATCATTCAACCTTATCTAGATGACCTTCTGGCTCATTTAGCTAAGCGTAGAGACCATCCTGACCATCTTCGTCAGATTTTTCTTCGTTTTAGACACTATAACATTCGGCTTAATCCGCACAAGTGTGTCTTCTGCATTGATTCTGGTAGACTCTTAGGGTTTATCATTTATAAAGACGGAATTTTCCTAGATCCTCTCAAGGTTGAGGCTATTATCAATCTCCCCTCTCCTTCCTCATTAAATTAGTTGCAGAGTTTACAAGGGAAAGCTAATTTTCTTCGTCGTTTTATACCTAAATATGCCGAAGTAGCTAAAGGATTTACACGATTGTTAAAACAAGGCATTCCTTTTTACTGGGATGAGATCACTCAGAAATATTTCAATGCGTGGAAAACATTGTTGGTCAATACTCCTCTCCTCCGCCCTGCAGATTATCATCGTGATTTTTCCCTTTATTTGACTGCCGCTTTCAGCACGATTGCCTTTGTTTTGGTACAATACGATGATGATGGTCATGAGAATGTTATTTATTACTTGTCTCGTAACCTTCTCAACACTGAAACGCGTTATGCTTACGTCGAGAAGTTAGCATTGGCCGTTGTTCAATTTTTTCAATGTTTTCATCTCTATATTCTTTTGCGTACAGTGACAGTGATTTCTGAGTGCAACCCCATGACCTACATATTGTCTCGACAATTGCTGGGGGGAAAATACTCAAAGTGTATTGTCATCCTCCAAGAATTTGATTTGGAATTTACTGCTGCCAATTCTAAGAAGTCATTGGTATTTGCTAATTTACCTTGTTCTCTCCCTTCCAACTCCACTCCTTCTCGTTCTAAGGAATTCATCCCAGACGATTCGCTTTTCTTGATTAGCACCCTTGATCCATGGTATGGTGATATCATCGTTTATCACCAAACTTCATCTTTTAGATCTAAGTTGACGAAGGATACCCGCCGAAACATCCGCCATCAGTGGCAACCTTATCGTATAGCTGGAGATACTCTCTATCGGATTGGATTAGATTCCATACTCCGGTGATGTTTGACTCTCGAGGAAGCTGAGAAAGCTCTAAATGATTGTCACAGTGGCACCTGTGGTAGTCATATGTCTGGTTATGCTACTGCATAGAAGATTCTTCGTGCTGGTTATTTTTGGCCTTCTATTTTCAAAGACTGTATTTTCGCAGTTCGTAAATTCCATGATTGCCAAATTTATAAATGCAAGTTGTGTGCGCCACCCATTCCTCTTCATCCTATCATTACCGTTGGTCCCTTTGCGAAATGGGGCATCGATTTTGTGACGTGTAACCCTCACTCGGTCGGGGGGCATGCTTATATTATCGTAGTCGTGGACTACTTCACCAAATGGGCCAAAGCAATGCCTACACTTGCCGCTGACAGTAAGATAGCTACTCAGTTCATATTCAATCATATTATTGCTAGGTGTTAGCCATCAGTATTTTTTACATGTTAGTGATGACTATATCTACAGTTGAGTTTTCTAGAAACTGATTTCCTTATGTCAATATGTCATCTAAAAAACCCTCATAAAACTTTTTTCGCCCTTTTACTTATCAGTCCGCCCATGTCAAAGTCAAAATCCATTATCACTATTTTTTCTAGTTTCAGCCCCCTAGTTTGTCCATCAGCTCCAAAAGGAAAAGTCCAAGTCTGTTGCAAAAGTCTCCCCTATGTTAGGAAGTGGCGCTTTAAGACATTTTACCCTTGGCAATCATCAAAAAGCCAAAAAAGCCTCCATCTGCTACAGACCAATCATGACCAACCTCCTACTCTGCAAATCAAGTTGATCACAGCTCTAAGTCGCGCCACTTATATCCCTAGGTCTCAGCACTGCATGAACCACAGTCTCAAGCTAATTAGTAGGTGTTTCACAGTGTTTTTATGGATTCTACAAAGACAGGAAATATAACTTCATCTCAGGAGTAAATGCTTGAATCTACAGTTAGAGGAACAGCTGCTTCTAAATGTATCATGAGCCTAAGATATATCTGCAAAACAGAAAGTCACTCATCAAGACCTTGCATTTTTCCTTCCAGCATGAAAATCACAGTAAGAAAAGGACACCACTGTCTCAGCAAACTGGTAAATTGTCATGGCCCAGAACCTCCTTCATTTACAAGCAGAGGGTTAGGGCGCCTCCTTCATCTACAAGCAGAGGGCGCTGGCCAGTATTGACTTTAAAGATTGCAAAAGTCCAGGTTTGCCTTTTACTGAGAAGTGAAACAATATCTCTAGGTTTTATGAATATGAGTGATGATCATAACAGGGATAGAGTCTGAAATATGCAAGTTCAAAGGAAAGCAGAGTTTGGTCTGATAAAAGAAATCATTTAAAGTTTTCAAATCATGTGAATTGTTAAAAAGGCATATCATGAGTTAAAACAATTCTAATCATAGGCAGTTTGCTTTCCCCACAAGACCAAATTGAAAAGGTGCTGACAGATCATGTCATCACACAGGCAGAGGAAAAGTTGTTTGTTTTCAAAGGGTGCTGACCTCCATAGTCACAGAGATTATCTTTCAAAAATTTGTCATGAGTTGACTAAAGCAAATGATGACATTTCAGTCACCCTCAGAGCAGTACAGTAGTACAGTTACACTTTGACTAGGGTTTTTTCTGAAGCACAGTGGTGATTGTCAGCAAAGATGCCAGTATTGATGTTTTTCAAGTTGGTTGCTTACCATCATAATCCAAGCAAAACCCTTGTCATGCAGCCTTATCAAATAATCTTCTGATACTTTGTCAAGTGAAGGGCCTCCTCCATTTATGAGCAGATGGCCAAGGCATTGAGTGTTGTTGAAAACTGATTTGGTCAAAAGGTGCAGTGGAAGGATACAAAGGAGGTAAATAGAAGTCTGTACACAGGTGAAAGATGGTGTTTATATTTCAAAATGCACTACACATAGGAAAATGTCTTTCAAGAAATACATCATGATGGACAGGAAACAATATGAATATGTATGCATTTATACCAAAAAGGAGCAGTTTCCTTAAGGGAAAGGGTCAAACAACACCCCACTGTCACCTGCCAAGAAGTCTAAGGGAGCTCCTTTTGAGTAAACAGAGAAATATAGTATGAAAGCATGCAGCCAAAAGATGGCACTTACAGTCCAGGGAGAAGCCTATAAATCACCTAAGAGCAGAAATTATCAAACAAATTGGAAGAAGGCAGACCATCTCCTTTTAAAAATGAAAAAATGGCTTTCAAAGCTTTTCAACAGACCTGGTGTGGTTTTCTCTTTTGAAATATCACCTGAAATGTCAAACAGTGTACAGATTTGAAATTATGGATGATTCTGTTACAAAGAGAGATTACTGCACTATTGAAAGGAAATGATAGTTGTGTATCAAAGAACCCTGTTTTTCCTGCTTCACAAGCTTATCCTTTCAGATATACACCCAGGATGGACATGGTGAATAGGTATACAATTTTATGAATAGGCAAAAGGAGTTTGTTTTGATAAACTGCCACTGTTTAAATGATTTAAAACAAACACAGTTTTTCATCATTCCAAAGGACAGATATAGCGCAAATGATACACCTACAGTTTTATATCATAAATATTACCAGCATCTTTAAAAAACAGTGACGAAGATGATGTGGAGGTTATGGAATTATTTTTCAAAGTGAGAAGTTCGGTGTTAAATGTCACCCAAAGAACAAAACTGGAAGTCACTTTTCTATCACCTATGCATAAAACAGAGTTCTGGCTTTAAGCTATATTTGTTTTCATAAAGGGGTTGGTCCATGATTAAACGGTCTAAAAGCATCGAAAATCTTCAAATGCATGCACAAAGTATGAATCCAGTTTGCCAATGCACCAAGGTTGTGGATAAAAAGGATCAAAAGGGTTTTAAAACACCTTGCAAAAGCCAGCCAAACATTTTCATTTTGCATTTAAAAAAGAAGTGATTGTTGAAGATTTGTTTTGAAATGACATAAGAGTAAATCGAAGGAGGAGTTTTCATTTTCAAAACGGCAATCAAGGTGTTCACAGCATCAAACAAAGCAAAGTTCGGATCAGATTGAAGAAGTTTGCAGCAAATTTTGGCCGCGCGACGCGCCTGGAAACCCGCGCAACGCGCCTGGGAACAGTTTTACACAGGCGGCCAGTATTGGCGAGACGCGCCTGTACACGGCGCCCGACCGCCCGACTGCCCGACCCGACAGGCCACCCGGGTGGTATTGTTTCCGCGCCGTGCTGACCTTAAAGAGTGCCGCGCATAGTTGGAGGCTTTCCAGTGCTGCTCCAGCTCTCCCCAAGGGTTGTTCATCAAATTTGGAGGTATTTTCACACATTTTTCTCCCTCGGTTTCAAAAACATTGCTAAGTAACATGAAAGTTTGAAATCGAAACTGTGGTGTGAAGTGAAAGGGTTAGAACAAAACTGCTGAGTTTGACCTAGTTTGATTATCGATATATATGTTAAAGAAGTTGCCTAGCAAGGTCAAAGAAAAATCAAAGGGCGGCTTGTCCTAGTTTACTTGGTATATCACCATATCTGGCAATTGGTTTTGCTATGAAAATGCCCCTAGTTTGGAGTTGTGTTTATAGGATAAATTCACTGCTGGAAGTACCTATAAAGAGATCAGTGTGCTGAACCACTATAGGTGTTTCATATCAAAGCTTTCAAAACCTTCTAACCCTGTCACTATAGCTAAAAAACAGTGTTTTCTACACGGTGATCTGAAGTGTTGAACTGTGATAAAATGCTGGCTGTGTCATTCAAAAACACCTACAGGAGATAATTGGTTTTGAAACTAAGAGCAGTATAATTTCACTTTAATTAATCAAAGGATCAGGGATCCTATACTTTCACAGCATCAAAAGACAGAGGTGAGATCCATAAACTACAGAAAGGGCGTTTTACTCCTGAGTTTCTCAACTTGACTGTTTTTGTTCATTCAAACTTATTTCAACACAAGTTGGTACTCAGATAGGACAGAGGCTGTTTTTACAAAGAAACAGGGTTTACATATTTAACAGGAGCTTAGATTATGGAGAAGAAATAAGCTTCTACAGCCCTTATTAAAACTATAAAGCTTGTTTCAAAGACTATCACCATTATTCCATAAACAGTGAGTTTGGATGTATGCACACACTGAAGGTTAAATTTGCCTGTATATGATCCTGTTTGGTGGGGTAACACACATATAGAGAACAGTGAGGTTTAATAGGGGAAAGGGTTCTTGATCAAGCAGAAGTTCACAGGTTGAGGCTACAGGGGAAGGCTGCTCGCGCTCCTCACAAAGGGACAGTATTCACTGTGTTTGTTGGTTGATTGCCTTGTGTTTTTCAAGCTTATTGAAGCTGTTATCCATCTAAAGTGAAGGTTTCTTTAACATAACCAGAATTTTTATATTGGTAGGATATCTTGCCTATTTGGCAAGGTAGAGACTCTTGCAGACCTTGTTGAAACCTTTTGAGGCATTTTCCAAATTCTGTCACCTTGTTCAAACAGTAAAATTTGACTGTATACCTACACTGAAGTTGGACTGCGTATCCACAAGTCTGTTGTTTTATTTTCACTCCAAGAAGGGCAGGTTTTTAATGATTGGGAATTTCACCTTGGAGACACAGATATAGATGTGGTGTTTGATCGCTTAAATTCACAAGTAAAGGGTGATTTTCCTAAACATTGTGCACTGATAATTCACCTAACCTTGGTCTCCTTTTTCTTTCACTATATGGTCTCTTCTAGAGAAATCTATTGACAGAGATATTCTAAGGGTGAACAGGTCACTTTCTGAAGAGCAGGTTTTTGATGATTGAATTTTACCTTGGAGACAGAGATGTAGGTGCGTTGATTGACCTCTAACAAATTCACAAGAAAAGGTGACTTTTTAACACTGTGCACAGGAAAATTACTCAGCAGTCTGTCTCCTCTTTATTATATGGTATCCTATTGAGAAATTTTGCCTGGCTAAGGTACATTCAAAGGTAGAAGGCTGGTTTTAAGGAAAGCTGAAGTTGTGTATTACAAAAAACTTGTTGCAAGACATCCAAATCTCATTGTCTATCTGTCAAATCAGTAAATTGACACAGTTTGACTCCAACAGGACATTTTACATACAGTGAAGGCAGTTTACCTCTTCCAAAGCATTTTCAGGTCAAATGCCTCTAAGGCAAGACAGCAGGAGTGGTCCACACAAAAGATATGAGCCTATCTCTACGGAAGAGGTTAATGCTCATCCATCTGTCCTTTTCAACTTCCATGAAGTAGGCTGCCTAGAGTTTTTCCAGAAAGTACAAGAAGTCAAGAGTTTTTCGCCATTAACTCACTTGTGCGCCCTGAGATTCAAAGAAAAACATTTCCAAGTGGCAGGTCTTGATTTCAAGATTTCTCCAAGGTATGTGTCCAAGGCCACCAAGATTTCATATCATGGCGAAAAGTGGTTTAAACAGGCTCATCTTGACTTAGAGGACTATAAACCTTTCATCAAGCCTGAACGTAGAGAGGCTTTCACTGCTATTTTCCCTTTTTCATATCTTCTTGACAGCTATGCTCCTCTTATGAAAGTCATAATGAAATATTTTACTTGTGAAGGGAGGTTTGATCGAATTTATGCCTATCATGTCCATTTATTGATGCACTTTACTAGAAGCAGGCAACTAAACCTCCCTTACTTTTTGTTCAAGAGCATAGAGAAAATGGCATCTACTGTCCAAAAGAAGGCCCCACCTCAGCAAATCCCTTCTCTTTTTCATCATTCTTTGATCAAGATTATCTTCCTATACCAGCTAGAGAAGAAAGAGGTTCCATGGGATTTATTCATCAGCCATCCAGATTTCTCTACTGTCCCTCCTGTTCATGTGTCTCCCACTCAGCCTATCCATCGCCCGGTACCTTTGTCCAGTAGGCCTACTCCTAGAAGGCTCAGAATGACTGCTGGACAGCCAAGTCAACAGGAGGAAGGAGAGGGTAGTAAATAGCAGCAAGAGGAAAGGGATGAGGGACAGCAGCAGGTAGATGATGAAGGACAGCAGGTCCATGATGAGGAACAACAGAAAACAGAAAGTGAAGGGCAGCAGGTACAAATTGAGGAACAACAACAGTTAGATGATGAAGAACAGCAGCAGGTGCGAGATGAAGAACAACAGGTTGGGCAGGAAATTGAAACACCTTTTGAGCCACAAATTGGACAAGAAATTGATGAAGAGCAGCAAGCTAATGTTGGCAAACAGGGGCAGCCAAGTGAACAGCAAGAAGAAGACATCCAGCAGCCTCAAGGGAAGCAGCAAGTTCAGGAAGATGTCAAAGGTAAATCAGTTGTGCTTCCTCCTCTCAAAATAACAAAGCTCAGCACAGCAAGGAAAAGAGAGACTAAAGCTGCCACCCTAACAGTGACAAAGATTGTTCCTAGCAAGAGGGAATCACCCAAAAGGACACCTTCTAGCATGCCAAGGAGGAAAAGCGCCAGATTGGCTTTCAAAGGTAAAAGCAAAGTTGGAGAAAGTACAAAGCATGGAGGTGAATTAGCTATCATCCCTATCCAAAGCGATGACAGTGATAATGAGGCCCGCCTTCTTGAAAATCTCCTAATCCATAAGGAAGGAAAAATTGAGGCATTAGAGGAGGATCTTCAAAGGGCAAGGAATTTCAACCACTTATTGGAGATTGAAAACAAACAAATGAATGTGCACACAGCTGTTCATGAGGCACGGGCGATTAAGTATAAGAAAGAGGCAGCAAAGGCGCAAGCAAGAATATAAGAGCTCATTGGAGAATTTGATGAGGAGGAGGAGGAAGACCAGCCTAGGCGGAAGAGGCCTAGGACCATTGGGCTTAAAAGAGCCTTGGAAAAGCAGAGAGCAGAAGAGCAAGCCCAGCTCCAAGCCTTTCCTCTCACTGCACTCCTTGAGCAGGAAATTGAAGAAAACAAAGAGGCTTGGCTTGAAAGAGCTAACAAGCATTTGGAAATGAAGCTTGAGAGGGCGAATAGAGATTTATAGCTGCAGAGGAAGAGGACACATCACTTCCAAAAACTGAATCAGTTTGCCCGGCGCAAACTAAAGGCAGCCCAAGAAAAATTGAAGAAGGCAAAGGGGAAGCGCTTAGCACGGAAAGAAGGGAAAAGCATATCATCCCTTGATATTTTGGCCTCAGCTTCGGAGCATGTTGCTATGGACCCTTGAGGGTCATGCATGCCAATTTTGGGCCTTTTTCGGCAACTTTTTGTTTTTTGGCATTTTTTGGGTTTTTGGTCGAAAACTCATAATTTCGCCATTTCAGTTTGAGGAGTTGTCAAGGGAGGAGGATGATACCGATGGATGCCATAATTCTATGAGCAGGTCTCCAGCGATTTTCAGAGTATTTGGAGATCATTCGCCCCCTCAAATTGGCGGAAAATGCCCTCTTTTTGCACATTCTGCCCGCCATATCAGCAGTCTGCTATTTCCTGGTTTTTTACACACAGGTACAGTTTTGGGGAACTTTCAGGCATCAGATTGAGATGATTTCAGTTGCACCGGAAAGTAGACACAGAGAGATTTCCAACGAGCTATCATGAGCCTCGTTTCGACACTGGGAAGGCTGCCAATTTCCTCCAGCAAGTCAGGGGACCTTTTTCAGACATAAATATGAAGTATTTTTGTAATTTTTGAACCTCAAAAATATGCTTTTCCCAAATGTGCGTTTAGCTATTTTTATACTTGGGAAATGATGTAAAGTCAATATAATTTCCGTTTTTAGCAGTTTTTTAGATCTTTTATGGGATATTTTGTGCCTTGGGCTTTGCAAATCCTCAAGGACAAGTTTAGATATTTTGACTTGGCCAATGGGATAGCTAGTTGCTCCATGAGGTTTTCCTCCCTCAAACCTATTTATTGCATGGGTTTCATTGTAAAATAGAGGCTGAACTTGAGAGAAGAATCAATATATTGGTCATATGAGCTTTGAAGAACATACTTGTGTTATGATTTTTGGACTGCCTCTTGGATGCTTTTGATGAATGATGAAGGATTGGTGATGGATTCCATGACATGGTAGAATGGTATAGTGTTTCTTGCTACGTTTTTGTCTTCTAGTTTTCATTCATAATCCATGCTTCTTGCTGCTATAGATCAGTAGAGATTGATTTTGAGATATGCCCATGGAGGCACCTCAAAATTCCTGAATCTTCATAGCTTGATGTGTTCTTCTTCCTTAGTTATGCTAAAGAATTCTTAACTGCTCTTTAGTAACTTAAGGATATTGTTTGCTAAGTTTTATTTACAAGTTCTATGTATGTTGAGTAGGATGTATGGTGTGCCCTGCCTACCTATAAGCTGTCCATAGTTCTGTCCATAAAACTTTCTCTTTGACTGATTAGTTGATCATCTTGTTGAACCAAGGAGGCCTAGTCCCGATCTAGCCCTTTGCCTAAAACTATGAAAGCTTGTTTGTCAAAGTGCCCAATAACTTAGAGACTATGTTTAGGCGTTCCGACATAGTTTTATGAGTTGTTAGTCTGTCTTATGTGTTTTCCCCAAAGTCTGATAGCCATTTCCCGAAGTTAGAGGGTCTTATACCTCTATGCATGGCTGGAATGTTTGATTTCTATGTATAAATTAGCTCATAGTTACATCTAGCATGATTAATGGCTTGCTATAACATGTTTATGTCTTCTATCAACTAATTACACTTGAAATCCCTCGTCTTTCACAAGCTTGATGTCCATTTACCCCATTCTACCCAAAGATCCCTTCTACCGTGAATCAAATCGGCCCTACAGCAACCTTGCATCATCATCTCATAGCTTCCTTGACCTGTTTGACCCCATAGCCCAATTGATCTGACTTCTTGTTATCCATTTTTACATCTTTGATCAGTTTTATCCCTCATAAACTTAAAAACCAAAAATCAAAAAACTCACTTCATAACTAGCCTAATATCAGAACACCATAAGCGAACACACGGATATCTTTTACATTTATAGAGAGAGCCCTCTCTGAGTCCAGGAAGGCTAGGTCATCGGGCTCCAAAGCTTGGTTTGATGTTACATCGTCATTTGGCTCGCCAATCGGCCAAATCACGGGACCCTAACACTAGGTTTGGTGTCCCTCAAGCCATCGTTACCGATCATGGTTCCCATTTTCGGCATTATATGGTGGCGGAGTTGACTTCTAAGTTGGGTCTGCGTCACGATAGCTCAACGTTGTACTACCCTCAAGCCAATGGCCAGGTTGAAGCTGTGAACAAAGTTCTTATCACAATGCTTCAACGTACGATTGGGATCCACAAGTAAAATTGGCATCTCATGTTATTTTCGGTTCTTTGGGCATACCGAACCTCAGTGAAGAACGCAATCGGGTTCACTCCTTTCCAGTTGGTTTATGGCCTAGAAGCTACTCTCCCGATTGAATGTGAAATACCTTCGCTCAAGTTATTTGTTGAATTACTGCCGAATACTTCACCAGAAGAAGAGTTTCTCCTTTATTTAGAAAGGATGGATGAAACCCACCGCTTTGCTTCTTTCATTATCGAAGCACAAAAAAAACGGGTCAAAGCTCATTTTGATCAATCAGTTTCCCCTCGTTCTTTTGTTGAAGGATATCTCTTCCTCCTGTATGACCAAGCTCGTGATAAGCCGGGGGCGAGCAAATTTCAACCTATGTGGCATGGGCCCTACATCATTAAACGTGTGTTGCAAAATGGGGCCTATGAGCTAACTGACTACGAAGGTATTCCTCTTGAACAACCCATAAATGGGTTATATCTCAAAAAATATTATGCATGAGTCAATCATGCGTAATAGTAGTACATAGGTGTTATTTTCATTTTTGTACATGTTTTCCGGTTTGGTGTGCTTTGTGAACATTTTCCTGCTTATTGGGTCTTGCTTATTGTGAATATTTCTATTATCCCTTATGTCGGTTTCGCGGATGGTGCTTCCCGCAGTACCAGAAATTTGTCTTCGGCAGCCTGGGTAATGTATGATCCTACCGGTGAGTTGATAGATCTGCAAGGTATTTGTCTAGGGTGAACTACAAACAATGTCGCTGAATATAGCACTGTCACTGAGATATTAACCGAGGCAATCAACCTCGGCATACACGTGTTGCTTGTAAATCTAGATTCATATCTTGTTGTTCTGCAACTCAATAATCATTATTCAGTTAGAAATCCGCGCATTCTGAGATTGTATTTATGTATTCGTTTGTTGGAAATACATTTTGATTTTATTACCTATCAACATATTCCTAGATGAATGAACACATTAATTGATATAGTGGCTAACATTGTATTAGATAGACATTTGCATCATTTGTAAAAGCATCATCATATGTGAGAGGTCCATGTAGGGAATAAGATGTATGTATATATATATATATATATATATATAGATATATCGCATGTTTGCAACTTTGTGCATCATAACATCAAAAAATATATTTATGTTTCTGTTACATCCTGAGACATCATGTCTCACAAAATATGCAGATAAAATAAAAAATAGGTGTCTAATCAGCATGGTGCTCGTGATAACATGTCACAGCACGTACTAGGCGCCTCAGCAAGCGGTGAATTCGGCTGGGCACCCCTACGGTATGTCTCTGGTAGGCGTGAGGAACATCATCAAAACATGCATAATCTAGAACTCATCGTGTGATCCCCTCCAGGTTGTGCACTATCTCATCTTCCTCTCCACCCTCGCCTTGAGGGTCGAAATCGCGAGGGATTAGCCTCACTATTGGTGACATGCCACTAGAAAATTTGACGGAAACTCTGACGGCCAATTCGTCGCTATTCCGACACATAGTCGTCACAAGAGCGACAGTTTGAGGGCGGGAAAAACGTGGTTTACCATACTGTCGTAGTTCCGACGCAATTAAAAAGTGTCGCACTATCGACACTTTTTCTGTTGCTTCCAAACAAGCGTCACTCTTCTGACGTTTCCCAATCCGTCGCACTTCCGACGAAATGTGGTCCGACATTTTGAACGTCGCTCTTCAGACGCCTGTAAAATCTCACAATTACGATGAAATGTGGTCCGACATTTTGAACGTCGCTCTTCCGATGTTTATAAACTGTCACAATTCCGACGAAATGTGGTCCGACGTTTTAAACGTTGCTCGTCCGACATTTTTATACTGTCGCGCTTCCGACGTTTCTAATCTGTCACAATGCTGACGCTTACAAGGCGTCGGTATAGTGACGACATGTTCAATTTAAAAAAAAAATGAAACTTTAAAAGAGGAAAAACGATGTTTTGAATATTATATGAAGTAAAACAATCCATGAAGTCATTACATTTTCACATCTGAAGATTGGAACCCAAATATCCATCCAGAAATGTGGAAGTCCCACCCCAGACAGTGATAGAAAAATACCCCATGTCACATACAGGGACTTGATATTAAACCCAGTAACGGTCCACATGGAGATTATCGACAATCCGAGAAAGCATCCAAATATGCCCAAGGCATCTATAAGAAAGTGAAATAGCAGTATGTAGAATAGTAAAGCAACAGATAGAGTACGTACCGACGTCCATTGTTCCAAATACAAATTAAAGTACCCAAAATCCTTGAATAGAGAAAAACGCTAATCATGTGAGGAGTGTGATATGTCCAAAATATAAAAATACCATGAGACCATATCAATAAACCAGCAACATAGACTAGCATAGCTAGTTTTGAAGGCAGAGTGATAAACATTAATCATTTTTTTTTCACAAGAGAAAAAACGTTGTTTTGAATATATTATATGAAGTAAAACAGTCCATGAAGTCATTACATTTTCACATCTGAAGATTGGAACCCAAATATCCATCCGGAAAAGTGGAAGTCCCACCCCAGACAGTGATAGAAAAATACCCCATGTCACATACAGGGACTTGATATAAAACCCAGTAACGGTCCACATGGAAATTATCGACAATCTGAGAAAGCATCCAAATATGCCCGAGGCATCTATAAGAAAGTGAAATAGCAGTATGTAGAATAGTAAAGCAACAGATAGAGTACCGACGTCCATTGTTCCAAATACAAATTAAAGTACCCAAAATCCTTGAACAGAGGAAAACGCTAATCATGTGAGGAGTGTGATATGTCCAAAATATAAAAAGACCATCAGACCATATCAATAAACCAGCAACATAGACCAGCATCGCTAGTTTTGAAGGCAGAGTGATAAACATTAATAAAAAAAATTTCACAAGAGAAAAAACGTTGTTTTGAATATATTATATGAAGTAAAACAGTCCATGAAGTCATTACATTTTCACATCTGAAGATTGGAACCCAAATATCCATCCAGAAAAGTGGAAGTCCCACCCCAGACAGTGATAGAAAAATACCCCATGTCACATACGGGGACTTGATATAAAACCCAGTAACGGTCCACATGGAGATTATCGACAATCTGAGAAAGCATCCAAATATGCCCGAGGCATCTATAAGAAAGTGAAATAGCAGTATGTAGAATAGTAAAGCAACAGATAGAGTACCGACATCCATTGTTCCAAATACAAATTAAAGTACCCAAAATCCTTGAACGGAGAAAAATGCTAATCATGTGAGTGTGATATGTCCAAAATATAAAAAGACCATCAGACCATATCAATAAACCAGCAACATAGACCAGCATCGCTATTTTTGACGGCAGAGTGATCAACATTAATCATTTTTTTTTCACAAGAGAAAAAACGTTGTTTTGAATATATTATATGAGGAATTTTTTCGTCCCCCCACTAGAAAATTCATGAAATCTGACGGCCACTGGGTCGCTTTATTCCGACATAGTCGTCACAAGAGCTGACAGCTCGAGGGCGACAAAACGTGGTTTTTCATTCCGTCATAGCTCCGATGCACTTAAAGTGTCGCACTCCATCGAATTTTCCTCGTCGTCCGAAAAGTGTCACTTTCCGGGACGCCTCACGAACGATCAGCTCCGACCATGTAAACCGCCGCACTTCCGACTCCCAAATGTGGTCCGGGACGCTTGAACGTCGCTCTTCCGACGTTTGTAAACTGTCGCAATTCCGACGCAATGTGGTCCGACGTTTTGGACGTCGCTCTTCCGACGGTTGTAAACTGTCACAATTCCAACGAAATGTGGTCCGACGTTTTGGACGTCGCTCTTCTGACGTTTGTAAACGGTCGCAATTCCGACGAAATGTGGTTCGACGTTTTGAACGTCACTCGTCCGACTTTTTTATACTGTCGCTCTTCCGACGTTTCTAATCTGTCGCAATGCCGACGCTCACGAGGCGTCAGTATAGCGACGACAGGTTCAATTTAAAAAATAAAAATAAAAAAATGAAACTTTAAAAGAGGAAAAACGTTGTTTTGAATATATTATATGAAGTAAAACAGTCCATGAAGTCATTACATTTTCACATCTGAAGATTGGAACCCAAATATCCATCCAGAAAAGTGGAAGTCCCACCCCAGACAATGATAGAAAAATACCCTATGTCACATACAGGGACTTGATATAAAACCCAGTAACGGTCCACATGGAGATTATCGACAATCTGAGAAAGCATCCAAATATGCCTGAGGCATCTATAAGAAAGTGAAATAGCAGTATGTAGAATAGTAAAGCAACAGATAGAGTACCGACGTCCATTGTTCCAAATACAAATTAAAGTACCCAAAATCCCGCAACAGAGAAAAACGCTAATCATGTGAGGAGTGTTATATGTCCAAAATATAAAAGACCATCAGACCATATCAATAAACCAGCAACATAGACCAGCATCGCTAGTTTTGAAGGCAGAGTGATAAACATTAATCATTTTTTTTTCACAAGACAAAAAACGTTGTTTTGAATATATTATATGAAGTAAAACAGTCCATGAAGTTATTACATTTTCACATCTGAAGATTGGAACCCAAATATCCATCCAGAAAAGTGGAATTCCCACCCCAGACAGTGATAGAAAAATACCCCATGTCACATACAGGGACTTGATATAAAACCCAGTAACGGTCCACATGGAGATTATTGACAATCTGAGAAAGCATCCAAATATGCCCGAGGCATATATAAGAAAGTGAAATAGCAGTATGTAGAATAGTAAAGCAACAGATAGAGTACCGACGTCCATTATTCCAAATACAAATTAAAGTACCCAAAATCCTTGAACAGAGAAAAACGCTAATCATGTGAGGAGTGTGATATGTCCAAAATATAAAAAGACCATCATACCATATCAATAAACCAGCAACATAGACCAGCATCGCTATTTTTGAAGGCAGAGTGATAAACATTAATCATTTTTTTTTCACAAGAGAAAAAACGTTGTTTTGAATATATTATATAAAGTAAAACAGTCCATGAAGTCATTAAATTTTCACATCCGAAGATTGGAACCCAAATATCCATCCAGAAAAGTGGAAGTCCCACCCCAGACAGTGATAGAAAAATACCCCATGTCACATACAGGGACTTGATATAAAACCCAGTAACGGTCCACATGGAGATTATTGACAATCTAAGAAAGCATCCAAATATGCCCGAGGCATCTATAAGAAAGTGAAATAGCAGTATGTAGAATAGTAAAGCAACAGATAGAGTACCGACGTCCATTGTTCCAAATACAAATTAAAGTACCCAAATCCTTGAACAGAGAAAAACGCTAATCATGTGAGGAGTGTGATATGTCCAAAATATAAAAATACCATCAGACCATATCAATAAACCAGCAACATAGACCAGCATCGCTAGTTTTGAAGGCAGAGTGATAAAAATTAATCATTTTTTTTTCACAAGAGAAAAAAACGTTGTTTTGAATATATTATATGAAGTAAAACAGTCCATGAAGTCATTACATTTTCACATCTGAATATTGGAACCCAAATATCCATCCAGAAAAGTGGAAGTCCCACCCCAAACAATGATAGAAAAATACCCCATGTCACATACAGGGACATGATATAAAATCCAGTAACGGTCCACATGGAGATTATCGACAATCTGAGAAAGCATTCAAATATGCCCGAGGCATCTATAAGAAAATGAAATAGTAGTATGTAGAACAGTAAAGCAACAGATAGAGTACCGACGTCCATTGTTCCAAATACAAATTAAAGTACCCAAAATCCTTGAACAGATCAAGAAAAATGCTAATCATGTGAGAATTCTAAGTAAATTTAATCTATTAACATTGCGAATAAAATTACACCGAAGTCAAAAACATTGCCTGGCCATACTCATGGCAAATTTGTCATCAAAAAATCAAAAAATTAAGAAGACTACCCTCATACGGGGAAACCAGTCTTGAACGTTTAATTTACAGAATTCAAAAATATTACAAAGGTCCAACACAGTAAAATAATCTAAAAGCAGCCCAATTAAGTGGGCCTGCTAAGCAAGAAAAACAAATTAACCAAACTACTCCTCCGATGGTTCCTCCATGATTCGGCACCATCCTTCGGAAGGTCCGGGATTGCTAGGTGCTACCTCCACATGCATGCCACGACTCCTCTCCTGAAGACTCGAATGCTGGCCGGCTTTTTCTGAGCTCAGACCCACCGGACGGGTGCATTCTTCCTCCGTTTGGGCCTCCTCATGGAAGACCACAGTGACTAAAGCTGTGATTCGCGGGCGGTTGAGAGAGCAATTAAAGGAAAATTGCGCAGTGCGCGTCATGGGAGAAGGTGAACTAGCGGTGGGGAAGCGAGGAGCAGGGGAATCCATATGGTGGCCAGATCCTACAACCCGACCCCGCCCACTCCTAGTATTTGGATATCAACCTGCGTAATAATCACTGGACTGGCCGGAAGTCGACTCTGTTGAGGGGCTGGAGGGAGCACGCAGGGGTTGACCTCTAGTGCTCCCCCTGCGGCAATGCATCCTATGACGCACACGAGGCATGGGTGCAGTCTCAGACGCAGTGGGCACAAGAGGAGATGGAGAAGCATAATTCCAATTAACAAAGGAAGACAGACAGAGACAGAACTGAGAGAAATGCAGATATGCTGCAAGGTCTAGGCAGTAGTTTAGCTCGCCACTTCTCCTTATTATCACAGTTAGCAGGCAATGTAATCCAGCAACTGGCTCGTCTGAAAAACCATAGCTAAACGCCATTTTTTCGACCCAATTGAAATGAAATCAAAGGACACCCGTCATAATTAATCTCTGATCATTAATAATGAGAGCCAAAGGCCAGATCATATTGGAGCGTGCAGAATCGCTAAGAGGAGTGGAGGTCCGATCTTGAACAATGTTAAAAATTAATTAATGCGGATTTGATGTGAAAACTTAATTGAACATCGTTAAATGTTAATGTGATTGATATGAAATCGCCATATCCATGTCCCATCGCCTTAAACGCCATCGAATGCACCCGCAGCCGGGAGCAGGGCAAGTTTTTATTGAGGACACATGGCAGAAATTGATTGGAGCGGATCTTTGTTTGGGCCGCTCGCGCAGTGGAAATCCGGACCCGAAAAATATTAGGGCGAATTTGATAAGAAATTCGCGTCACAACTCTCCCTCCGTACGCCAGCCCAACTTCGGACCCGAAAAAGATTAGGGTGGAATTCATTTGGTTTTCGCATCACAAAATTGGCCGACGTCAGTAGGCTATTTTGGAACGTGAATTTGGTTTGAATTATGGTTTATCACCGTTTGAAGTCCGGCGGGCTCGACTTAAGAACAATTTTGTTTGATCCCATCTTATAAAATTTGTGTTGGTTTTCTTTGATAATACACATATTTATAATAAATCATGGGAATACCACACTAAACATGTGGAAAAGTTATATAAATTATTGAGAACAACCATTTTTATGTAAAAATATCCAAATGTGCTTTTGGGAAATAAGAATTCGAGTATTTGGTTCATATTGTTTTAAAGGAAGGAGTGAAGTTGGAGCCTCAAAGATGCAAGCTATTACAAAATGACCTATTCCTAAGAAAATCAAGGTTCTTAGAAGATTTTTTAGACTTACATGATATTATTGATAATTTGTTAAGAATTATGCATGCATTTCAAGTCCACTCACATATCTCTTGAAGAAAATATCATTTATATGGAATGATGAGGCTACTTTGGCATTCTCTCTTTCAATGGATGCCATGTCTTCTACACCAACATCGGTTGCACCTAATTTTGGTAAAACATTCATAGTAGAGTGTGAGGCACTAGGACAAGGAATTTATATAACATTAACACAATAAGGGATATCATTGTCTTTTAAAAGCAAGGAATTCAAAGAAAATATTTGGTGAAATTCAAGGAATTCATTTTTGTTAATAGGTTTATGTCACACGATGATGCCGGGGCATTAGGCACTAGCCAGCAATGTAGGAGGTTTTGTCCACATGTTGTGGCTAGGAGGGTTCTAAAACATTTGAGTTGTAACAGCTAGGTGTCAATACCTCAGCTGACTGTATTACTTAGACTAGTTAGAGTTGTAGGAGTCGAACAATTTCAGTTAGTTGAATTATTATAATTAGACCTTTTGATTTCTAGAATGGTCCTCTCAGAGGAACCTAAGAGCCATATGTTATGTATATAAATTGTAATTCCTCGGATGAATAAAAGTAGAGAGGGAAGAGGAGAGTAGAGAGGGGATTTCTGCAATAAACCTCTGTGTGTGAACAATTGTTTCCAGTTAAATGATTTCCAGGCTTAGTTGCCATTGAATTATCTCAAACTGTTAATTGTGAAGAATTGTTTAACTGTGAGGTGATTGGGTACTGATAATTCCATTCTTCTGTCTTTGAATTCCCATAAATTGTTGGATAACCCTGTGAACTCACCCCACCCGAAGGCGAGGTCTGTGTAGAGAACCGAGGTCGTGAAAACTGTTCAAATATAAAAATCCCGCTTAATAAAGAGACAAAATTGTTGTGCTTTCGGAACCTGACTCGAGGATTGGACATGAGTTAACAAACAAAAAGATAGCGGAACCAGACTTGCACCCGTGGTCAAGCCCTGTACCAAAACCACGAGCGGAATCAAAAAAGCGGGTTGCCCATATCGCACCGCTTTTGCGGAGTAGGCGGTATTTCCTATTCGCGAGCGATTCCATAGGGAATGCGACACGTGGCAAAGTGACCCCGGAAAACAACCGTTTAACCCACGCCATCGCACGTTAAAGCCCGACGTTGGAAGCCGAGCGAAATTGCCAAGATTCGTTGATTTGGAGAAGGGCCATCGGACGATGGTCGCACGTTGAACTTGCCCGGAGGTTAACTAAGGTGTGCGGAGGATAGCCAGGTACGATACGAGTGTTTGATTGGTTATTGATATATATAGGTGGGGCCGGAGTATAATGAAATTATTTAATTAAACGATTGGCGGATAATTAGCATAAGTCTGGAGCGTGATTGTTGTAAGGCTGGGTGGTGAAATATAGAGCTGAAAGTTCATTACAAGTTATTTATTTAAAAAGAAACGTGGAGTATAAATACAAAGTGTTGAAAGTTAAACATTGGTTATAAGGCTTGGAGATAATATAAAGTTGGGAATATAAATTAAAGTCCAAGCATTGTGGATAGTATTTATTTATCAAATTCTACGAATTTCTACGAATTTGATAAATAAACCCGAAGAAAGAAGAAGTCAATTAAGACTCAGGCTGGAGGAAAAGAACGAGGTAAACCAAGGGAAAATGCTGACAGAGCGATTGTAGACACACCAGCTCTCCTTGGGGGTCCAATTTCAGTTTTGTTGCGTCACACGATGATCTCTCTTCTCTGGCATTTACTTGTATTGAAGATCACTATTCTAGGAATGAGTTATTTTCTCCAAAAATAACCCTAGCCAAACATTGACAATGCATCAAGGATATCTTTCTATGCTTCATAAGTACATATGTTCTACTTCTAAATCATGTCTTGGAAGTGGCTGTTTTGCTGGAAATTATTCACTAGTTGGTTTCATACCAAAGTCTTTTTCTCGTTTTCAACATCCAATACATGAAAAAGATAATGGTTTAAAACAACATAAATATTTGAAATTTTGCAAGAATTGTCTGGCACACTTTGAATATGAATTTTGAAGTCAAGTGCATGATGCTGTAGAGGATCAAGTGTCATTTTGAATACCAAATGTTTCACAAGAAACTTCTCAACATGCTACCCTGCAGTAAGGATTAAATGACAATATTGCATCAACTATTTTCATAATAAAAGTGCACCTCGGCCATAAGACTAAACAACTACAAATGTTGTAGATATAACAAGACCACACAATCAAATGTATTCCACAAAGGCCAATACTCGTATGAAAATGAAAATGAGTTTGCAACCAAAATACCTTAGGCAACTAATTCAAATTAGATACCAAAACCATCAACAAAAAGGAAAAACTCGTACTTACCCAAAAGGCAAGTACAAGTAATTTCCTTTGACAAAATTTTGGAGTTCAAACAAGGGCCTTTATTGTATTGTCAATGCTCAGTAATTTTAACTAGGTTTGCACCGCTCTAAATAACCTAAAACAAAAGTTTTCATTTCAAATTATTTTCCACAAATTTAAGATACAACCATTGTCATTGTATTTCCTAACAAGCTCATAAATTTTGACAAAAGAACCAAAATTTTTTAATACCCGATAGCAATTTTTTTCACTCAAAAACTATCTAGACTCAATATCTAACCCAAAACCAAAAACCAAACACCATAAGACCCTACAAAATGAATGATGATCTTAATCCAAAGACTATCGACAAAAAGTTACCTTTACACCTCTCACTTATTAAACCTCAGGTTATTGAATTTAACTTCAATCGTCGTTGTTGTATAGACGGGATGCAAAGTAGCAACATTTTTTTTGGAGGTTGTTTGCATGCCATCCAAATTTAATTCATGATTTAAAAATTCCCCGCAAGTTTTTTTTTCAGAGACGGCCGCAAACTTACATTGCATTGCACTGTATTTAAACACAACAACCAAAGATAACGCAATTCACCAACCAAAATTAAACAAACAAATTTACCCGACAAGCTTTGTAAATTAAAAGGAGGACACGTGGAGCATTAATATTGGATCGCATGAAATTGAAGGGAATCAAAACCTAAAACCGGACCCGAATTTTTTTATAGGGCACATTGGATTGAGAATTCCGGAAGCTAAAATTAGGCAGACAGCGCATCCCATTTTGGAACGCGAATTTGGTTTGAAATTCAATCTATTCAAAATTTTTAAGTCCGACGGAAAGGGTTCTTTAATGTTTTGATAGTTTAATATATATGAGTGTTTTAAACATATGTTATATATATATATATATATATCATGCGAAGTGAAAGGTGGGCCATAGAATTTAGTTTTAATTTTATTTTTTTTTAAAAGGGTTTATTGGTAATATGTTTTATATGTTACGGCATATAAAAATAAAAGGACAAAAAATCTTGCTAGTTTTTTTGGCGTATAGTACGTAAATTTTTTATTACATAGCAAGGTGTAAAAAGTGAAAGACTGAGTGTAATTTTTAAGTGTGTATGCACAAATAGTTGCGGTAAAGTGAAAAACACAACAGAGTGTTTTAGGTAGGATGAGTATGTTTGTTTTGAACAAACAAAGGAGTTGGTTTTATGCACCGCGTTTGGTAGCGGTCATACTTGTAATCCCTCTCGATGAGGAAGAAGTGTAATAGTTTTTTTGAGTTATTGAAGGGAATAGAAGTTTGTTTTCAAAGTATTGAAACTCTCGTTCGTCAAAGAAATTTTTATTTTCTCAGGTTAGAGAAGGAGATTTATTTTCTCCTGCTCATTGTTCTGAATTTTTCAATATTCCAACATGTGAAAGAACAACATATGTTATGGTTCCATCCCCAAATTAAATCATTTGTCTTTAGTTTAGCTTGCCTTACCAATCCCTGGCCCCAATATTTTCAATCAAGTCCTCTAATTCAACCAATAAAAGGCCAAAACCATAGCATTGAGATACATTTCATTACACCGTCAATAACAATAAAATTTGACTCTAGCCATAACCTTCCTTTTATTGTTGTAAAAGTTTATGCATTACTCTAATGTGGCTAGTCCATAGGCCAGACCACTCGGGTAACAAATATGTTTCTTCACCTTGATTTTTTCAAATTATGCCTACCAAATCTAAGACATTTAAGAGGGGAACTAATACATTTAAAAAGAAAACCAGAAAGCACACATCTACAAATTCACTCCTTAGCTACCGTCACACCATCATTAACTATTTTCGGAGAACCATGCTTGCTCTCCAAGACAACATTTTCTCCTTCGCCTCCCAAGGGTGACTCAACAAGATCAAAGAAGTTTGTTCACACCGCTCGCAAGACAAATTGACAATGTTTTCAATAAGTGTGTAATGAATGCCGACTCATATGCCAAAACAACCCTCCATGAAAATTAAAATAACACATTAAAATCGACAGGTGGACAAGGAAAGATCCACCGCAAGCACTTTCATACGTGTGACCTTCCTTTAAACATAATTTTTTTCTCCCGACCGTGTTCTTTTGTCACCGAGCCATCCTTGTTGAAGTACAACTCCTTTTCCATAGCTCTTGTATTAATCCACTTTCCCTCTGCCGCGTAATCTCGCAGTCCCTCTTCTACTTGAGCGATTAAAGGAAATGGGTGAAAACCGAAAGAGAAGACAATTGTCTCGCCATAATTATCAAACATTGCACCCAACTTCTTCCCTCTCCATTGTTACCCAATGAGGTAGATGTGGCAATTGTTGTCATACCGCCCAAAGCAGAAAGGCCATCTTCTTATGCTAGCAGAATTACAAGATCTTCATATTAGTATGAACCTTAAAAACATGACTCCCATTGCTAAAAACCACTTTGTTGTAACAAAGTAAACTAAACAACTATCGCAACTTTTGCAACTTCCTCACGTGAGCATTAAGAAGAAACAAATCCAAAGAGAAATACAACCAAAATCCTCATTTTAATGAGACCGTACCATATATTTGAATTAAGATAATAGAAATAAATCACGACTATATTAAGGTCAAAGACAAAAAAACAATCTTTAACCGTTGTCTCTCGCGGCCTTCAGTTACATGTTAGAGGTTGCATATTTTTAATTTAAATCTTTTACCTCTCGTGCCCATATATATGAACTAACGTGATATATACATCAAATGCTCCTTTATATCCCCAAAACTCCTACTACAAGAGCAACTCGCATTGATGGATCACCCCACACCATCCCACCCACTAGAAAACGGTGAAAAAAAAGGAAACCCGAGAAACCTCTCGAAATATCTCAAGATGACTATATGGGTGTCTATGAATCAACCAACTATTCTAACATGCTCATCAATCCAAACCATGAGTATTATGTGACAATATTCAAGCAGTGCACCGAATCGGATTTCCGGGTTGCTAGAGAAAACCCTAAACTCTCACCGAAAAATAGGTGAAATGTGGCACCACTCGCAGATTGACATGTGCCAATTGGGTACAAGTGGTAGACAATAGCATGCTCAAACAACGAGGTGATGCAGGAATGACATGAGGGAGAAAAATATCGAAAGCCCCAAACTGAGAACTAAAGCTCATCACCAACCCGAGATTGACAACTTTACATGATGTAACCTATGAAATCGTAAATGGAGAAATCATAGTAACAATAAAGTAACCTATGTAACAATAAAGTCAGATTCATCCCTGGGAGTGGTAATGGGAGAAATCATAGTGAACAACAGGAAACATGGCAGAGCGTTTACAATCAAATAGATGAAAAACACATACAAAAAATATAGATAATAATCATGAACAAGCTTAATATTGAATTATGAACCGTAAAGGAAACTTTACAAAATGTGACATTTAACTCCGTCAAGCGTACAAGCAAAAATATCTTGACATGACCCTGGTTGACAAGTTGTATTGCTCATGATGCAAGAGGATTTGTACCCGCACCGCCAAGTCAATCAAAATCCATCATTATCTATACAATAAATACAAGTAATTGATGTAGTATTTTTTACTCTAAGATACTCTAGATAATGTTAGAACATATGTTGAAAATGTCAAAACATACTCCGAATAAGCTCCTCTTCATTTCAAGAACAATTTATTGGAGTTGGGTAATAACTGGAAACAAGCCTCTGACGACCAAAGAGTAGCAACTAAGTCAATGAAGGATTCTTTTGTTGCTACTGATTGAGGGAGGTTTGCTCCAAGATTAAATCACTCCAATAAATTATTCTTACTAAATGTGGCCAACCACGTGAAGGTGGAAGCTCTATGGCCCCTCCCCCCTCACATCACTCTCAATTCCCCACACTAATCTATATTTCATTTTACTTTCATGAGCATAAAAAATATTCACTAACTAATAAAAAAACAATTCAACAAAAGTACGTAAGGGAACATTGCAATTAATGCTTGACATAAAAATAGTATGATAAATGAGTTTTTTTATATAACACAAAAACGTTCCAAGTATGGTAACGTTTGTCTTATAATAATAATATTTTACATTATCAAAATTTCTTTTTCTTCTTCCTATTTCTAAAGCTCCTAATTACATCATCAACATCATCGTGTCATTCCGTTTCGTGTCTTTCGACCGCATTGCTGACCTAGTTGTGTATTCACGATGTCTGGGCTCATCCAAGACGGGCATCGCCTACAAAAACATAATATTAAATTTTAATTGTAAGTTTTCAAATATCATTGAACTAGTTCTAATACACAAAAAAAATTGCAATGAGATTATTTCACTGCAATCTGGGCTACTTGTCGCTGACCTAGTTGCATTGTCACGATGTCTGTCCATCCAAAGGACGGGCACGCTCTACAAAATGATTATATAATTTTATTTGTCATTTTTTAAATATCATTGAACTAGTTCTAAGAATATTAATAAAAAATTTGGAATGAGATTATTTACCTAGTGCACCCGCTTGTCGTCATTACCTAGTTGCGTGTCACGATGTTCGGTTCATCTAGTGATTTTGGGCATCACCTACAAAATGCATAATATTAGCCCTTAATTGTCGCTTAAATATCATTGAACTAGTTCGCAATACACAAAAAATTTCAATGAGATTATTTACTCCGGTGTACCGCTTGTCGTCGTCGACCTAGTTGCGTTGTCACGATGTCCGGTCTCATCCAACACGGGGCACGCTCACAAACAGATAATATTAAATTTTAATTGTCAGCTTTTAAATATCATTGAACTAGTTCCATAATATTAATAAAAAAAATTGCAATGAGATTATTCCCACTGTGCACCAAGCTTGTCGCCGTTGGGATCATGGCTCCTGGCTCTCCTCTCGGTGGTAAGATCCTCAAGGGAAACATTCTCTCCGTCATTTAAACAAAAAAAGTTATAAGGACAACCATCAAGGTATAATTAGAAAAATTATAAGTGGAAATTAATTACCGTCACAACTCACCGATAGTAGCATTGTCTACTCTGTCCCCACTACAATGATCAGCTCGTACGTGAGGATCATCTCGTATCCGTTCTTAAACCGGGTTATTTGCTTCGTCGGTAGTGTCAAGCCCTGATTTAAACAAATTTGTTAGACATTAAATTTATGGACGAAAACAAAAATATTGAAAGGTTAGTGTTTTACCTTTATCGTGCATTCTGATCTTGGGACCCGCCCCCGCTCGCGACATTCAATCCATGTACTTGATAGCCGAAATGGAAAGCACATTTTATCTTCCTCAGAAGTTTCTGTTCAAGTCATCACCCTTACATTATATATATGATTGTGTATTTTTAATCATATTCGATAGGATTACAAAACGTTGAAGGCGATAGAATTAATTATAAGATGTTTAGCTACTTAATTGTATACTCCTTAAAACTTAATTTCAAGTAGGCCGCCTGCCTAAATTTTGTGATGGCCCTTTTCTCAATCCTAGCTTTGGTTTCCTTTGAGGTGTCAGCAACCTAGCATCAAAAGATTGAATTCAGATATGATCGAAAGCACACAATTTTATTTTTAGGATATAAAGAAAATTAAAGTTATTGAATTAAAATTGTAATTTAATTATGTAGTCCATATATTTTTTCCTTCTTCTTTGCCCTTTTTCTTCTCAAGCGTGATGAGTGTTTCCAATCACTCTATGGAACTACGAGAGGACACTCATATCTAGGTTAAATTGCAATTAAGGCCCTATAGGTGTCCCCGGTATATTTCAAATATTTGCCTACAATGGTGCCACCGCCGTTCGTCAAATGCCGACCTCAAAAAGGGCTTCGTATACCCAGAAGTTTCTTTTTCAAAAGTTGAATTCCCTGAATTCCACCGTGCGTATGGTTGGGCCAAAATTACCAACGATGGCTCTCTAGAAACCTGAAACTCATTGTTTCCTACACAGTAAAAAAGAAAAAGAAAAAAAAGAAAAAAAGAAGAAGATATTATCATTAATTTAAAATAAAAATCATGATAAAAAAAAAAAAAAAAAAAGAAAAGTACATGAAATAGTTAAAATATTAAAATTTACTCCGGGAGGTGTACATGATTTATAGGGACACCCTCATCGTCTGAACAACGTGCCATTAATGGTCCTGAGCCGACACGTGTAGTCTGTGAAACGCAATAATGTAGCTGGCCATACGCCATCATTGCCAACATGTTCGCCGTTGGTCAAGTGTCCGTTTAAGTGGTGTGTTTCGGGGCCGCGCACCTAAAGGAGTAGAAGGTATCGAGAGGGTTGTTGGGCAATTTCTTGCCTTTGTGTCCCACTACCACCAACACTCTGGTTCAAAGAAATGCCGTAAAACGCTACATACAAAAGAAATTTCTGTTAGTTTAGTCAATGTAAAAATCTAAAAATCAAACTATCACAATTAACTCATGCGTAACAAAAAAATATCCTTTTGACTTTATTATTACTCCGATAATATCTTTCTAGCTGGCTCATAAGATGTTGTATCCTCTCTTTTGTTTCAGGTGTTTATAAGCAAAGCGTCTATCAAAGTATTGTTCGATCTTGCATCTCGTGTCTTTTTTTTGCAAATATCAAGAACACTGAGATAGGTATGAAGAAAGCTCTTCCTCAAAGAGGGAATCATCAAAGGTACTTACATGGCTAGGTGTCCGCATATTTGAACAAAATTAATATTATTTCAATTATGTAAATAACTAAAATAATTCGAAGATAGAGCAATGTGCCGGCACTTTACATGTTCTTCCGCCGGCCTCTCGCGATCATTCCGTCTCGGGGTTGTTCCCGAGATCGCTCGATCGGGCTCGTCACATTGCAATAAAATTTATAAATGTAAAAACTTGAAAACAATATCTAACTTGAAAAAAACACAAAATGAAAACTGAAATAATTTCTAATAAGACACCGGAAGACAGAAAGTTAGAGTTTCAAATATGCCTTGCATTGAATTCAAATCAAACATGTCATTGCACATTAAGGCACCCAAAAATTCACTCCACTTAATGATATATTTAAGTGGGCTTCTCCCTATTCTGGGAAAACACCATACCTATAATGCATTCACTTGCATGTATCAAGGGAAAGTAAAACATGTTTTCATACAACGGTGACAAAGGCATCTTGGGGAAAGGTATTCACTTTGTATTTATGTTGTTCACCCACACCACTCTCATGTTTTCACTAATCCCGTTTTGTCATTTTTGGATTCAAATTGCTAAGGCCTTAAGTATTTTTTTGACCTTTCGGTGTAGTTTTTATAAGTGGCATGTATGGATTTTCCATTAATTCTGCACTTTTTCTCTTCATGCGCATGTTTCCCCGGGAAATCAAATGCATGATTTAGTCCCATACATTTAACAAGTTGTTGGACTGGCCCCATCGGGCAATATCATGTTTCCTATTCAATCAAAATTTATCTCAGTTAGGGTAGTGTAGGAAGGTTTTACCTTGTATTAATAGGCACTTCGTTTGCATTTTTATTATATCTTTCAAATTTAGTGTGTCGTTTTCATTAGGGCATGAAATTTTGCAACTTTCTGCCGTAGAATGGAAATAAAGACAAATTTTTGTGATGGATGATCAGATATGACTCCATGCATGTGAGGAAAGGCACTAATCTAATTCTTCAAATATCTATGTTCTCATTCACCTCATATGGAGATGGTCCTCGATTTTGAGCCAAATGTTGCAAAGAAAAGTCCCCCCCTCCATAATTTGATATTCAATGGAAATTTCTTAAATCGATGATGGGGCATGATTATGGAACATTGGCACATACATATTTAATGGAATTCCAAGATCATGATATATGTTTGCATATGTTTATGGAGGTGTAGGAGCAAAAAGAGCTCAAAATGGAGCTAAATTTTTTCATTATTAAAAAAGGACTGTGGGCTTGACTAATGGTTCCATTTAAAAATGATATCTGGGGACAGAGAATAAGTGTAGCATGAAAACATGCATTGAAAATCCATCCGAGTTTGCATTGTATTACTTATTATGATGGATTCAAATTTGGGTTTCAAAATGTCAAAGTTATGGCATGATTTTGTCGAGAAACCCTTAGTTGACTTCATGTTGGTTTAATTTATATTTTAAGTTTGTTTTATAGCCTTTGGGTGATAGTAACTCATGAACTAGGTTACCAATGTGTAACAATCATATTTCAAGAATAAAGCAGATTTTTTTATATTATTATTATTATTATATATTAGCTACGAGTATTGACACCTAATGTCAGAATTTACACATCTTGATAGCATGGATCATTTCTGAAAATGTTTCTAGTAATGTTAACATTAATAACTATCATTACATGTCTTCACTTTTTTCACCATAATAGACCTGTGATATGGACTCATCACACAACTTCATATGTTATGTCCCAACAAGTTCAAACTGGTTGAACCTACCTCATAGTGTGGTTATTAAGGACAAGTTGCTTGATATATAACTCGATAGCATAGACCACGTTGCAGTTCTTAAAAGAATCCTCAAGTGTCAAAAAAACTTCACAATATGTTCTACTATAAAGCCTTTTGGGATACCTGAAATAATATATGTATCATTGATGACTTTTAAAGTATGACAAGATCCAGAGGGAAAGGAAATCAATGGAAGAGAGATCCACCAATGAGAACCTAGAATTTAGCATCAGATGAGTTAGAGTCTAGGAAATTGAAACCCTATAATTTTAATTAGTGATGAAGGACATCACATAGGTAATTATATTTTCATGTAGAATAATCTGCTAATTCAAATTTAAACTACATAATATGAAAGGCATACCATAAATTTTTCCACGTAAGTCCAAACAACCTATAAAAAGGGAAAACCTTCTTTTTCCATGGGAAATAATTTACCTTTCCTTTTTCAAGACAATCTAAATCACAAAAAATATGAACTATACCGCACACATTCTTGGATAATGTGAAAGTGGAAAAGGAATACCCTACACAAGTGATGCACACATGTACATTTGAACACTAATAGATTTTTGTAGTTGAAATTCAATGCTTGTTTTCATTTAAATGTAGGGTTTTTAAAGCAGGGAGAAATAATGGCTTCCAAATTAATAAGCGTTTCTTTGGGAAAAATTTAAATCTTGTATTGGGTGATGAAGATAATAGAGGGTATTGAATCTTGATTCTTGACATCTAGAGAGAACCCTACAGCCTAACACAATCCAATGGAATTGACCAAAAAAACCCAAATAGAGTCAACCCTAATATAGGAGGAAGGGCTTGCAGTAAGAACTTACCATTTTGCAAGAGCTCAGTGCTTAACGCCGAGGGCTTAATGCCGTAGGAATATGTTGTTCTGCTAAGAGCCACCGATCCCTTCAGTGGCGAATGTTGTTCTCGCAAGAGCCGAGGGCTTAATGCAAAAGACGAATGCTATTTCGCAAGAGCTCGTGGCATTGCCGAGGGTGAATGCTGCTCCGCAAGAGCCGAGGGCGAACGTCGAGATGCATCAAGTGTACCAAGAAGAGCCGAGGGCAAATGCGTCGAGGGTGAATGTTGTTCTGAAGAGCGAAGGCGAATGCGCGCGTGATATCGACGTTAATGTAGCACACATGTACATTTGAACACTAATAGATTTTTGTAGTTGAAATGCAATGTTTGTTTTCATTTAAATGTAGGGTTTTTAAAGCAGGGAGAAATAATGGCTGCCAAATTAATAAGCGTTTCTTTGGGAAAAAATTAAATCTTGTATTGGGTGATGAAGATAATAGAGGGTATTGAATCTTGATTCTTTACATCTATAGAGAACCCTACAGCCTAACACAATCCAATGGAATTGACCAAAAAAACCCAAATAGAGTCAACCCTACTATAGGAGGAAGGGCCTGCAGTAAGAACTTACCATTTTGAGGGAGCTGAGGGCGAATGCTGTTCTGCAAGAGCTGAGGGCAAACGCTGAGGGCGAATGCTGAGGGCAAATGCTGTTCTGCAAGAGCTGAGCGCGAATGCTGAGGGCAAATGCCGTTCTGCAAGAGTTAAGGGCGAATGTTGTTCTGCAAGACCAGAGGGCGAATGCGCGCGTCATATCAGACGTTAATGTAGCTATTGCGACGCATACGAAACAATAAAATCATTTTTATGTAGCGTGCATATAAGTTTCAAATTTTTATGTAGCGCGCATATAAGTTTCGTATTTTTATGTGGCGCGCATATAAGTGTCGTTATACCGACAGCGGAAAAAGCGTCGCTATTGCGACGGGTACCTAAACGTCGCAATGGCGACACCTAGACATTGTGTCGCACTTGTGACGATTGGAGTCGTCTCAATAGTGACGCTTTGGGCCATAGTGTCGCAATTGCGACGTCTTCCTCCAAACGTCGCAATTGTGACACTTTTCTAAGTGTCGGTATTGCGACACTTTTCTATAAACGTTGGTATAGCGACGGTTTCGGGCGGGATAAAAAAAATTTGGGGAAATTTCCAACATTTGGTCAAAAGCGTCGAAACCAAGTGTCGGAATTTCCGCTAAATGTAGTACTGCCTTCATCAGTGATGCTTGCATAATCCTTAGGATTAGACGGAGTGGAAATTTTGACGCTGTAAATTTTTCATTTCCCTCTTCGTCAGTGGTGCTAGCATAATCCTTAGGATTGGGACGAAGTGGATGTTTTTGACTCTATAACATTATAATTCCCCTCTTCATCAGTGGTGCTCGCATAATCCTTACGATTAGGATGAATTTGATATTTTGACTCTGGAAATTTTACATCCCCCTTTTCATCAGTGGTGCTGGCATACTCCTTAGGATTAGGACAGAGTGGATATTTTGACTCTACAGATTCTTCATTCCCCTCTTCATTTGTTGTTCTCACATAATCCTTAGGATTAAGCTGAAGTGGATATTCTTCATCTCCCTCTTCATCAATGGTGTCCTCATAATCCTTGGGATTAAGACGAAGTGAAACTTTTGACTCTGGAAATTCTTCATCATGCCCTTCATCATTGTTGCTTTCATAATCCTTAGGATTAAGAGTAAGTGGTATAACTGGTGCTCGATTTACAGAAATTTCATTTTTCTGCACCTCATCAATTTTGTTCTCATCATCTTTAGGATAACGACCAAGTCGATTTTTTGACTCTCTATTCATGGTGAATGAACTCCCGTTATATTCATCACTCTGAATAGAGTTGTTGCGTGACGAAGATGTTGATGTTCTAGAAAGAAAAAATTCGTTATCAGAAGAAACCATGGCTTCCAACAAGAATAGGTTGAATGATACAAATTCCTCTCCCACTTACAATATATAGCTTAAAGACTGAAAATTTCCCTCCAAATTTTCCCTCCAAAAAATTTCGCGAAAAAATTTCCCTCCAAAATTTCCCCCCAAAAAATTTCACGAAAAACTTTCCCTCCAAAATTTTCATTTCAAATATTTGGTACAAATATTAGTCAAAAAATGTATTTAACATTTTTTTAATAAACTATTTGTGTTGAAATATTTTACCGATATTTATATTCAAAATATCCACAAAATATTTCTATCATGGATGCCTTCCAAACTAAAATAATGTTTTTATTTGAATGATTTAACATTGACTAGATGTAAGTATTAACTATAATATTACTATAATACCTACATGCAAATATTAACTATTTTAACTATAATGACTACATGCAAATATTTTAAATTTTAAATTTTAAACTTACGTTATATTCATCTAAAATATATTTCAAAATTTATTAATAAACTGTTGGTCTTCAAATATTTCACCATACTTTCTATTCAAAATATCCACAAAATATTCCTTTCATGCATGTCTTCGAAACTAAAATAATTTACTTATTTGAATGGTTTAAGATTGACTACATGTAAATACACATCCAGCACACTTTATCTCTCCCCGCGCGCCGCCCGCAACTTTAGGGCTCGGCTCGCCCGCTTGTTCCGGGCTCTGCGGAAGTCTCCCGACCCGGAAAATTACCAGTGAGACCCCGCTCTGCGCATTGTTATCTCCGGAGGACGATCCGCTTCGCGTGGGGTTCCCGCATTGACCCAAGACTCTCTCCAACTCGCCATGAAGCCATGACGATAGAAGGTGACTCCTCCCGCTTCTCGGACTTCGAGGCTTTCCGATCTCTGGTTGTCGTGTTAGGAAAAGAGGCCGACCTTG